>JAATNT010000152.1:0-147486 GCA_020137375.1 Fusarium chaquense
TTTAAGAAATATTAAAAAGGCTTAGGCTTTAATTTAAAGTTAAAAAATAAAATAAATAATAAGAAAGAAATAAAAAAAGATTTTATTAGAACCCTTTACATTCGATATAAAGTTGTTAGAGGTGGAGTTGCGAAAATGGCATTTCAGAATTGTTCATTGCATCTGGTCCACATACAGTTACTCAACGTTCATTCAAGAGAGGATGGGGAGAGTTCAATAAAGTATATCTCAATTTACACTTATAATATAAGCTAGACAATAGGTTCCAGTAAAGGAACCGATACATAGCTTTCTGAGCTTTCTCCGATATAGATTGTGTGACGACCCTTATTAGCATGAGCAGCCGTGTAAAGGAAGTCAAATTCCATGAAGCTCATATAGTGACCAGACACCTTCAAAGTCAGGTACTCGCCCTCATGAAAGATAATACCAGTAGGCCAGATAGGAATCTCGAGTTTCGTAACAGTACCGGCAGGAATGGCCTTGCGTGTTGTATTGGTGTACTCGGGCCACTCACCAGTGAACCTTCCAGGCTTGGGATCCACCTTTGTGATAGCATGGCTGCCTCGGAGAGAGCCAGTAGGACCAAGATACTTAAGGAAGCAGGTATCAGAAGCCTCTGTGTGCTCTTCGACTGGAGGAATAAGGTCCTTCAGAGGAACGTTCATATTGACCAACTGAGTTCCAGAGGAATCCTGCTTTCCAAGCTGGGCAAAAACGTCGATATCATCGTCACCGTCGTTGGAGATGCTAATATTAAGCCATGAGTAACCGATGAGCCACGTCTTTTTGGTAAATTTGTATCTGAAGATGAGTTCTTCACCCCCTTCAAGAGGATGTTTGGGAAGATAGGCTGCATCATATGACAACTTGTCAGCATCCTTCGGGGGAGATGCCTGTAGTCTCTGGTTTGACCCGAGATAAAGCTTGGTATGCTTTGTGTTGGGAATTGGGTACGATTCAAGGGGCACGTTTGAGATATTAGGCTAGCTCGCGTTAGTGTGAGTTGCAACATCGAAACGATAATCAGCAGCGAACCAAATTAAATCCGACAAGAGATCCTCGGACTCTCTGGGTACTCGGCCAATCATTCTTGATATCCTTGACAAAGTAGTCATAGAACTTGTTTAGATCATTAACGCTGTCAGGATGATAGAGATCCGACCATTCCTGTTTAGCATGGATTCGGAGCCTGTGGGTGTTACAGTCATGTCAGCCTCAGACTGAAACAACCTTGTTCTACTTACGAACAACATACCATTTGTGTTTAGAAGAAATGTCATGAAACCCGCGGATAGAACCAGTTGTGTGCAGTGCGGTAGAAAAGCTTGCAAGAACATATGTAGGAACTTGGATCCTCGCAAGCTTAACATTCTTGTCTTCCCAGTAGTCATTAAACAAAGGGTATTTCTCCAACATTGCAATAGGAGCTTCAGCAGAATTGTGCCCAACCATAAGATCCTGGAGAAGTTTCCACATGGCGGAATAAGGATATGGCACACCACCACGAGCAAGGGTATCGCGATAAAAGTCTGAGTTGGCCTCCCAGGGTGCAATAGCAGCCAGGGAAGGGGGTTGTTGAGAGGCAATCTGCCATTGAACCATAGCGAGCCAGCTGTTTCCGCCCATGGCAACTTTACCAGTGCACCAATCAAGTTTGGCAACGTGCTCGATAGCGTCGTAGCCATCTTCACCATCTTGGTTGCCAACCCATCTGAAAACGTTAGCTCTGTCATTTTGACCAGAAGACAATATGATTAAGCTTATCAAGACGCCACTCTTATTCTGGTAAGGGATATCACTCACGGAATGACCCCCTCGGAGTCCCAAGAGCCTCGAAGGTCCACGTTGATAATGGCGTATCCTCTGGCTGTCCAAATAGCAGGGTCAAGGCCTTCAAATTTCTCATAGCCACTGACTGCACTTTCAGGAACTCCAAATCGGCCAGGTATCATACCTAGTCCGTGAGGGCCTTGATACTAGTATCAGTACTGTCGGGTAGAGCGAGTAATAACACTTACCATTTCCAGTCTTTCCGTAAGGACTCCAGATGAGGATAGCAGGTACCTTCTCGTCGGTCTTGGGTCGGAAGACATCGGCATATAGCTTCACGCCGTCACGCATGGGCAATACGACATCCTTCTCGAAAATTGTGTCGGCTTCAAAGGCTTTGTTTGCAGAGGTACGTTGGTGGCCCTTAGGAAGAACGGCGACTGAAGGATTGAGAGGATCATAAGGTCCAGCCTCTTTAGCCCCAGGCTTGATGACTGGGACTACATCAACATCAAATCCATTAATTTTGAGAGACATTGTAACGAATTTCTTCTTGTAACAGTATCAGTTCCAGTCGATGAGTTGATGGTATTAATTCTCCTCAATCGTCGAACAAGTATTCATCTTATAGCGGGAATGGGATTCTTTCCTTACATCCACATTCAGTTAGTCCGCAAGGCTGTAATATTCGACATAAATCAGTGGGGCCGATAGATCGTCAGTTCGGTTCGGGACCACAGTTCCTTGTACAATGACCTCGCGGCTGATCATTTATTTCGGCAAGTAGAGCTTTTAGATGTTCAAAGTATGGTTCAGTGAGCTTGAGTCCGAAAAGCCCCCTTCTTTTAAATTGGATCCGGCTCATACGGGTACGCATCGCAATCATAGGTGGAACCTTTTTATTGGTATGTCCACAAGCAAGGTCACTCGTGATACTAACCCTACATATCGTCCTGACAGTTTATTTACTAATACGAGGCACTAAGTATGTTACAATATCGTTATAGTAGCTGCTTGTTTAAGATATACTCTTTGAAGATGTAAAGGGTTGCCATATCATACTATGGTATAATAAAATACAGTACTTGATATTATTTTTCCAAACTTGAAGTCTTTTCCTATTTATCTAACGATTTATTGATGTATAATACTTATTAGATACGCATTCGAGAAGTTCTTTAGTGAGTATGGGGTTGGGATATGAGTGAAATATTATTTCATAATGTATCTATCCCTGTTGTTACTTTAAAATTGCCATAAGTCCCTCGCTCAGCTTGAGCACATGTCCATTGTCGAGCCGCGCACCACGCCAACCGATGAAGCCATCAGGTCTCACTAAAATCGCTTCACCTTGCTTCAAGCGACATTTCTTCTCGACATCACCTGACAAATCCCTGTATGGAGAAGATGCCGCACTAAGAGCATAGGCATCAAGTGTGACGGGACTTTTGCTTGCCGCAGCGATCCACGGCGAGTCAGCATCGATGGTGACCAGTACAAAGTTCGTCTTCACTAAATCAATGGTAGAAATGATCTTGCCAGGCTCGGTAGTATCCTGAATGTAGGAATGAGGAAACCTAGATCCAGGCACAGCACTAGGTAGAGCTGGATCGTCGTAGAGTTCCTTAGCAACAGGATACTTACCCTCAGGGACAAAGGCTCCCCCTAAAGGGTACCTATATCCCAGCTCAATAGAAGCATCCGGGGCTTCTGGGGCAGGAGGGTTTTGAAAGGCAATTCTGTTTTGGAATCGGTTGTACGCTTGGTTAACAGTAAATTCATCAATGGGCTGTCTTTCAATGTTGTATGACGCAAGTAGTGAGTGCGAAGCTTTGCCGGTCAAGACATATGCGAGCTTCCAGGCAAGGTTATGAGCGTCCTGGTGAATGGGTTTTAGCAATAAGTTTGATAGAGAGAAGTTAAAACTCACAGCTATTCCAGTATTTCCACCTAAGCCGCCAGTTGGTGGCATAGTGTGAGCGGAATCTCCAGCAAGAAAAACTCGACCCCCCTTGCTTTCGAGTCGGCCTGCAGTATATGCCGCCATGGTCCAATAGTTCATCGAAATGATCTCAGGAATGACCTGTTCGGGAGTCAAACCAGATAGTTGATAGAAGTATTGCTTGGCATCATCCACGTTGACGGTCCCTGGCTCGAAGCTAGTCTTTGATCCGACGTTGTTGACCATGATGATACCTTGTTTGCCCTCATTTTCCAAGCGAAACCCTCCGCCGATGTCTTTGTTTGCCACATACACAACTCCATGGACCATTCTCTTCCCGATGAAAGGACTCAAATCAGACTTGAAGCTGACACCAAGACTGTTTCTGAGGATACCTGGTCCCTCCCAGCTGATGCCCTCTTTCTGGCGGGTTGGGCTGCGGTTGCCATCACATGCCACTACATATAATGTCTTGAACTTCTTGATTGTTCCAGTACTCAACTCTTTCACGACAACAACAACATGATCGTCTTGTTCCTCGTAGAGTAAAACTTCATGTCCGTGGTGTTGTTCACTGTTGAACTTCTCGGCATTCTGGTTTAGGATAGGCTCGAACATTCTTTGAGAGATCCATACCCAGTTTGAAGGCGTAAACGTTTTGACATGTTGGGGATCGTGTTCTTGGAGGTGCTTAATCACTTTCCCACCAACAAGCTTCTCTACTAAAAGCATACCAGCATTAAGGTCAAACTCTTTACCGCTCTGCTCTAAAGTGAAGGCCTCAAGGTCGAGTTGACGGAGAATCTCGCTTGTTCGAAAGTTGATACCGGCTGCTCGAGGATGAGCACCTGCTCGGGAATGACGATCGAACGAAACCGATTGAATACTGATATAGTTAGTCAAGCCAGTGATTAAGTATGTATTTAGATTAGAGCTTGCCCATGGTAACCGAGAAGAAGTCCAAGAGTCTTCCCAACCATACTGGAACCGATAATGATAACAGGCCACTCTTCCTTCTCCAGAGGAATGTTGGAGTGGTCTATTGGAGTAAACTTGTCCTTCGCCAAATTGGCAGAAGAGAGAGTTTCATCCACTTGTCGTGCCGTGATTGTCATAGTGGCTATCAGTCTAGTTGGGAGATAATTTGCCAGCAAGTTTAAATCTAACTCAGACAGATTGAGATAGTAGCAAGAATAATTCGACTACGAAGATAATCTGTCTAGATTCATAAACAGATAGATTAATTGTTTTGGAAGCCATTGAAACATTCATTCAATCTGTATAGTCACACATCTCTTTACTGTCTTTTGGATCTTTCTCCGCTGATGACAGCGATGATCCGGTGGGCCGGTCCCGAAGCTGAGGCGCGGTGCCCACTCGGGATGTGTAAGAAGAAGGTTATTGTTGACGCCGGAGCTCGGATGTTGAACAGAAAACGCGAGAGAGAGAGAGAGAGAGAGAGAGAATCACTTCGATCTACGAGTCACAGTGGTTCCCTGTCGATAGATGTCGACAGTGGCTTCATCGGGACATAAAATATTAGATGCAAAGATTGACCTATCATCGGTTAATCCAAATCAAATATTGTAATAGCATAATAATCACAATTCAAGATTTACTATACTTGAGAACCTTATCAGTTACATGTTGTGATATTACACCAGTCAATTGAAGTTAATATTGTCTGAATCTTGCGTCTGATATCTTACGTTCCCCCTGGAGTGACTTTTTATGCGGGCGCATTTCGCCGACTCCTGGCGCGCTGCATAGCGCCCCTGGACTTTCAAATCACTGACTGCTACAACATCAAATTCAAGATTGTAACTCAGTTCTAACTTTTTGAACGACAAATTCTATGCACGCTCAAGTTGTAAAACCTCTAACGCTTCCGCATCTTCTGTAATATCGTGTCACCAGCTATCACAAGACAGTGGTAAATGAATGAATCTTTAGTCCGTATGATATATATTCCACTCCACGTCTCGACCATTTTCAATGCACAACTCAACAAAGTGACAAGATGAACCCGGCGTACGGTGAAATCATTGCTTCGCCTATCAGCATACTTGCTTTTACAGGCCTAGCTACAGTATCTCTTAGGTTAAATACATCATCTTTATTGAGCTATCAAGAATATCGTACGCCAGCTTTCACAGCTCATGCTGTGGATACCAAGGCTTTCTGAGCGTCATCTAGAACATAGTTGTTCCAGAGATATGGAAAAATGTTAGGAGGTAGTTCCGCATCAGGCACAAACTTGCGAAGGTCATCCATCATCTCTCCCCGCCTCTCGTCGTTAACCTTTGACATGAACATAACAGTCACCGATCGCGGGTAGCGGAGCTGATTGTAAAGTTCCAATCGCTTGGGAACATCGGCCACCGTTGTGTTAATGGGGAACAAAATTCCTAGAGCTGCAGCGTCTTCGAAGGATTGTGCTCCGCCTTGTCCTTGATCTACAAGACATGTTAGTTTTAGAGTTTGTGAATATGATATTCAATCGACTGACGTGGAAGCATTGGATGCGCAGCATCGCCAATTAAAACTGTCCTGCCCTTGTAGAATTTGGTAGGGGGGTCTCTCGTGGCCAAACTCCACAGCTTCAAATCCTCTCCGATTCTGCACAGTTCAATGAGTTCAGGTCCAAACTCTTTATAGACCTCAAGAAGATCCTCGACCTTTCCGCCTGCCAGCCACGAGGATTCGCTCTCAAGACCAGCATCCTCAGCTGGATGTATGGCAACTATATTGAGTAGCTTGGCGTTTCGACAAGGATAAATGACCATTCGGCGATCTCTCGTCGTGAAGACATGTTGGCAATCAAAGCCAAGTTTATTGAAAAACTGTCCAGTGATTGAATTTGCCATCAGTTTGTCGATTGGTACGAGGAATCGGAACGTGTTCTGCTTTGTGCTGACACTTTTGGGTGGACTCCCTGCGACGGAGGAGACGACTTTGGACTGGTTTGCGTCAGTCATGCTATCGGATCTTATTGAACCATGATGGTGGATGTGACTTACATGCACTCCATCGGCCCCGATCAAAAGATCACCCCTATGTTTGACTCCGTTTGCTAAGGTAATTACGCCAGTTTCTGCGTTCTGTAGATTTTCAGTGATCAATTCTATAGTTACGTGAAAAGATGCCATATTCATATACATACCGCGGCAACAACCTTGCTTGCAGTGTGAATTTTAATCCTATTTTCATATTCCTTGCTTGTGGCTGCTTTGCGAAGGGTGCTGTGCAGGTCTACACGGTGCGTCAGGAGCCACTCATCCTTGTTGCCGATCTTTTTTTGGAGTTCCTCGAGTTTCTAAGACGACAACACATGGTCAGTATATTTTCTATAGTATCCCATCAAATGCACGGACCACTGGAACAAAGAGGAGCTTCCCCATATGATCGTAGACTTTGATTGCGTTGCATAAGACAGCTTGTAGATCCGTGAAGTCGATATCCCACGACTTCAAAACCCTGGTCGCATTAGGGGCAATGTGAATGGCGGCACCGATCTCGTTTAGGAAGCTTGATTGTTCGAAAATCTAGACAAGTCAGTTTTATTTCACTTTTCAGTATCGTATGACGCGTCGCTATACTTCTACGTCGTGGCCAGCACGAGCCATTGCAATGGCAGCACCCAAGCCACCTAAGCCTGCGCCAGCGATGATGACTTTGAGAGGCATGCTGACTCTGTATAAAAGAAAAAAAGGAAAGTATTTGCTTGCCAATCAATTTCTTAGGTACTAAAAAGTCTTGTCGGTTTACAAAAACATGTTGGCCGTCATTGAGATTATAAATAAGTGAGTCTACTGTAATCCTAACCAATGTGAGACATCAGCTTACCCCTCTGAATCGATTTACCGCCGTCACTTAGCCAGTTCGCTCATCATCAAGTAAAGCCACTTCCTCTCTTTTCGCCTTCGTCCTCAGGCCTGGCCATTTCCATTTTCTGTCAAAAGTGCCTGTACACTGGCCAACAAGATTTCAGCCAAAGCAGGCCTTTTCCGAACGTGCCACTCAGACTATACTGTCTCCGCTCCACCGGCTGGTCGCTTTCCCCGCTGACTCGGCCCCTCTCCACACGGGGCACATCAACAACAGCCGATCTATCAGAAGCAATTTCCGCAAAGAAAATGACGGAGTTAGGGATTAGGAGCCTTTCTGTCATCGGACGTAGTGGCATCACATTCCCCACTCTGTGAGGATGTCTGTCATACTTAAAATACTTACCACCAGGTACTGTACTACAGCTTCTCACTGAACAACCAAACGTAGCACGTTAATTACGAAGCCGAATTCAACTTACTTTACTCCTACAAGGACATTCAAGATGGTCACTCGCGAGCATGTTCAGAAGATCTTTGAAGGCCCTTCCAACGGTGATATGGCCAGCTTCTGGCCCTACGTTGAACCGAACGTTGACTGGATCGTTAAGGGTAAGGCTTGGTTACAAGTTACCAACAACGCCTTCTCAAGCATAGCTAATCCAAACAACCAGGTGCCCACTGCAAGATTTCTGGTCACTACAAGTCTATTGAGGAGTTCCAGCAAGGCACGAGGGCACTATCGTCAACCTGGGCAGGTCCCCTACATCTTGTCCCTCAAAACATTATCATCGAGGGCAATCAAGCTGCCGTTGAGCTCAAGGCTGAGAATACCAAGACGAAAATTGGCGATCCCTTTCCCAACGAGTACACTTGGGTCTTGGGCTTCAATGACAGCGGTAAGATTGCAACTGTGAGGGCTTACATGGATACGTAAGTTGTGGTGAGTACTAAAAATCATTTGACGCTAACACTCAAGTGATAGTGATCTTGTTACTCGTGTCATCGAAAAGAACCCCAGCTAGATCGTGGTCGTCCATAGCTGCTTGCTTAGATCAATAGATTCTCCCAAACCTGTTTGTTTCAGATTGATAGCCGGTGGTCATTCCAATGTTGGAATAGTGGTTTTTCTGATAGGAATTTAGAGCCTCGGTATTCTAAGAAATGCAGTCTGACAAACGCGGCCGAGTTGCAACGACACTACACTTATGTCTCTGCTCGTTGACAAAGCAATGAAGATGTTAAAAGGATGCATATCGAGCACTATTTCATTCGATTGAATTCATATTCGTTCAAATATAGCACCATTTATTGTTTTCGCAGTATCGACGATCCGTATGAACTACCAATTTAATCTATTTGACTACTTCCACCAGTCATTGACAAATTTTGGGGAGGTATTTCTCAGGCACTCCAATTTCTGACACGTCTACTCCATTGGCTGTTTTCTGAGACGGTAGCAGCACAAAGATCAAACGTGCAGATTTATCCGTCAAATTGTTCCACTGATGCAAAGTCTTCAAGACCCATAGTAAGCATATGTTCAAACCCGCTGTCCTCTGTTACTCACCGCTTGCTGTACGATAATGTCGCCTGCACCAACGATTGTTTTTGAGCCGTCTGCGAGGACCATCTCTAGTTCACCCTCAAAGACAATCCCATAATCAAGTGATGCAGTCCTATGATTGTGACCAGAGGAATTAGGTGGGAAGTCGACGACCCGGATAAGAGAGCCAGGAGTATAAATGACTGGGTCGGCGGTCACAGGATCACTATCTGTAAGCTCTGCAGGGTACTTTTCATTCCTCCAGATGGTAGCTGCGTTGCTACCGAAGCCGGAAGAGAGTTGAAGTTCGTCATCCGATAGAATGGCAGAGGCCTGGCCTTCATGGTGGGTGACTACTCGTCTGACGGTGGTTCCAGCGCTGAGACCCATGATTTTCGAGTTTTAGAGTTTATTGATTGATCAGTAAAGGGGTTATCTCTATTTGAGTCCTTCTATATCCACCATTTAATGCCGTGCCAATAGTATACTGTGAATGGGTGGTGGCTCAGCGGTCTCAGGTCACCACGCTACCATGCTCAAAGTCCGTCGTCGGCTTGCCCACACGGCCCGACGAGTCCGGATGTTCAAACTTCGCTCAGTCAGTCACGCGTCACCCGATTGCCTATCTCCGACCGAACGATCCACGCACTCCGTCTTATCGCACAATAATCTTATCTTATCGATATAGAGCTGGCGCATAGAGACACATGTGCAGGTCAAAGATATCTCCTGGTTACCCTACACCCACTGCAACGGCCATTGTTAAGTATTAAATTATAGACATTTTATATATTACTTATCAGACTAAACTAGAGTAGTTTGTACAATCAATTCTTTTTATTGTTATTGAATCTATATAGAAATCGCACCCTAGGACTTGCTCAACTATCAAGACCTATGAAAGAAATGCTGAAAAGTTCGGTGGATCCCAAATCCTGCGCCCGAAATGGCCATGAAGCTAAGAGCGAGACCAACCAACAAGCCGCGCTCAAAATAGCTCAATCTGCCGCCTTTTGGTTGCTTGATTTTTGCCAGGTTCACACTTTGCGATAGGAAAGGCCAAACAGAACTAGCACCGGTCGCAAATGACTTAACAGGCTTGATCGACTCTTGCAGGATGGGCTTGTTGACAGAAAAGTCTTCCCTGCAGTACAATAGGCGATCTTTGACAAACGATGTAGATGGGGCGATCACAGCTATGTCAAGATTAACAAGAGACGTTGACATAAGAGGTAGAAATGTGTTACCTAATGAGCATTGAGGGATGGTGTTGATGAACACCTGGGCAGAGCTTGTGAACAATGCTACGTAAGAAGACGCCTTGGAAGATGCGAAAATGTACACAGCTTGCGATGGATTATTCGCATTTCTAATAATGTCAGGCCGAATTGCCCAGGACCGGGTTCCAGGTTTATGGACTTACAGCTTAGACAAGATGTCGATCCCATGATCTAGACTTCGTGTGGGTACGAGCAGGAGACCATTGGTGCTGTCTTCAAGTAACTCTATAGCCTTTCGTACATTCTTCCCTACAATCGAGCTTGCAAATTGTTAGCCAGATGGCGAGTGCACCTATAATATGGGGGGACCCACTTGGCGTTATCTAACGTGATAACGGCAGGCAAGTGCCCAGAAGTACGTGTGGGCAGTTTGAGCTTCGATGATGGAAATGCTGATCGAAAGATCTTTTCAAAAGCTTGAGCACTCTCCTTGTTGTTGCCAAATGATAGAGAGTCATTTACGCTAGAGTCTGCGCGTACCAGATTATCTAGCTGTGCAATATTGATTTCGTCGACAAACACTAGACGTGGTGTTCGCAAAGGGTTGTGCCGTGGTGCTCGAAGAGTAGCATGGATCAGGTGACTGGCGACAGCTTCAAGGTCTGCGGCAGAGCGATCGACAAACGCAGCAGGTATTCCACACGGTGGTGATGTTATCTTGATCAAGGGATTCATTTTGTAGAGGGATGCGAAGAGGGTATCGCGATGCGCTAAATTTTGGAGAGTTGCAGCACCGAAATATTTTGCACTCAGGTCCTGGCGCGTGCTCGTGGAATCATTTTCAGTTACTGCAAACGCCTCGACGTCTACGCTCTTGGCGATAAGCCTGCGCAGCTCGCGATTCACTGTGGGAGTGGCTGATGATGCCAAAACGATGGCAGGACTCCCGGCCGCAAGAGCTGCAGCAAGAGGTGCAATAACGCTTGCCAGGGGCGAGTACGGCGAAGGGTCAATCAACGAAGGACCCACGGGAACGAGATTGTCAAGTGAACTGGCACCCTTCCTAACAAATTTCTCTTTGGACAAGGTAGATGGGAAATCAAGGTCTTCGTAGAGTTGTTTTATCGAGTCGAGAGATAATTGAATCTCATCGGCTGCGCTCGCGTCCGAAGTTTGCAAATCTGACTCATTTCGGTTAACTTGTTGACCGCGGTAGACGTTGCCCACCAGAGGCACTCACCATGCGAGATAGCTCTGATCAGTTCAGACGACGATTTCTTGACGTTAGCATGCAATAAAGCAAGCTCTTTTTGGCGTAGTAAGACATTTTCCAAGCGGCCTTCAATCCAGGCTGCATTAACAGCTTGATATTGTTCTAGCCCGGATGCCATGATTACCGTATTCTTACCTTAGCTATTGCCATAGACTCTGACAAGTGAGCTGTTAAAGAAGGAAATACTTTTCTCTTGAAAGACTCTGGTTCCGGAGAGAGGTGCCATCCGCATTGTTGACGCGTCTCGGGGGGTTTGATGGCCGGCTCTCCGTTATCCGATGCAGAAGATCTTCGGCTCGGCTCCACAAAGACACGGTGTGGTAGCGAAGTTGAGTAAGTCAACTGAGAACCTTGCTACCTGTGATCATACGGTGATAACGAATGATTCGGAGATTTATTGGCATAAGATCTGAGATTCATTAACCCAATCCTGTTCAAATCTGTCGCGACAATTCTGCCTGACAAAGAAATAACAATAGTATTAACAGAGTCAATATGGGCAGTATACCAACACAAAAGAAGAGTAAGCGTTTGTCTAACTGCAATACCGACTTCTGAGATATTGACAACCGTACCCCAGAGCCGACGCCGGTATTTCTATTTGCTCATGGATCTACCATGATGCTAGGAGAAGAGTCAGAGCCAGCCAGAATTTGGGAGAATATTGGCAATGAATGCCTGCGCCGCGGAGTTAAGCGCATTGTAATGATGGTATGTATCCTTCTTTGCGTGAGAAACTAAAGTGATGGAAAGTACTGATCGAAGAACAGGGTGCTCACTGGGACTCTCCCTATGATACAGTCCGAGTCAGCATGAACCCCAATGCCACCAAAGATCCCGTGGGAAGCGTCACAGAAGCTCGGTACATGCCATACAAGATGGTAGCAGATATAGAAGGTGGCGAGCGGGTAATCAACATGCTCCAAGCGGCTGGAATCAACGCCCAACCCGATCCCAAGTTCGAATGGGTCCACGATACGTTTCTCATTGTCATTCGCATGTTTCCGCACTGCATTCCACTACCCACAACAATTGTCTCAATGAACGCACGATATGACCCTCATATGCATACAAAGATTGGAGCTGTCTTACGGCCATTGCGCTATGAAGACACGCTTGTAATTGGAAGTGGCGGATCTGTTCACAATTTATACCAGAACCATTGGTATCAGATGCTTACCTATCGAGATAACTTCGCACAGCCTGTACCGCCAGGTGATTTTGCACTTGAGTTCAGACAAGCGTTGGAAGACGCGATTACACAGAACACTGGCCCTGCTTTGCGTCGGGCTGTCACAAGACTCATGAAACATCCTCGATATAAGGAAGCTCATGGAACTGATGATCATTACATGGCTACCTTGTTTGCTGCTGGTGCGGCTGGCAGCGAAGATGATCAAGGACCTAATACGTTTCTAGGCGAGTGTTGGGAGCTCGTGAATATGTGTAATAGCCAGTATCAACTTGGGGACTGGGACGAGTCTGGTAAGTAGAGAGCGTGTGAGCTTTTTTGTTTGTTCGAGCTTGTTTATTTTCAATTCAGAGAAGCGTTATGTATTGCATCTCTAGCACAGAACCAGGAAGAAATGTTACAATAGAAATCAGTATATTCATGTTGTTCTGGAGACTCTAATTTGAGTCTCGGAATTGCCTCTTGTGACATCCTTAGTGGTGCGAGATAGAAATTTGCTGCATCGTCTGTCGCAAGGATTACGGTGCCTATCACACTGGCCTCCTGTCATATTACTGTAGAAGCTTTCTCGTATGGCGTTGATTTTTCGTAGCATTGGAAGCGGAAAACTCAGAGCCATGATAAACATTTCTATATGGCAATGGAACGGTCACTTATCCTTGAGTGTCTACATACAGATGAGATGTTGCCGTATTGATGTTCAAGTGCTAGCGTAGGCTCGGCAATTATATTTACCATTCACCTCCCACCTTTGAGAGCCCAATATCTGTCAATCTTCCAGCCGTGTTCCTCCAAGCCTGCGCCCAACACTGAGCACAAGAATTAGTGTGTGTTCCAACAATCAGCCAGAGATAAGGCCACCTACCGACATAAGCCAACATCCTCGGACCATAATTCCACCAACAATTGTAAATAGAAGCATCTGACGCCTCTCATTTAAGTCAAGATGCTGGTTGATAGGCCGGTAATCAGGCACTCGCCTGAACGTGTCGGTCCACCAGCCTGGATTGGAAACAGGATAAGGAACAGTCGGGTGAGGAGCTAGAGTAGGGTCGAAATCGCTGGGCTGTGCTTCTCGAGGGATCCCGCCTGCGACAATGACCATGTTGCCATCGCCGTTTTGCTGTTGGTTTGACAATGGTTGGTGCGATGAGTGATGGATCTTGTAGTCTTGAAGCGCATCCTCAACTAAAGCATCCAGCCGAAGTCGAGTATTGTTGCTATGGGTGCTGGTAGTTGATGTGTGTATGTTTGACATTGTATTTGTAGAGAGAGGGTATTCACGTTGATGTTGATAACAACAGTGGTGTAATGGCAGTCAGGTTAGCATGTGGATACGGATCGCTAAAATGATCGAAAGAAGCATTATCACTAAGCGGAACTTAGGCTTAATGGAATATCCCGAACGAAGTCTGGAGAGCCTGGTACATGGCCCGCTGCATAAGGTTGAGGCCCTTGCTTAAATTGCCTCATTCCCCTGCCGCTCCTGAGGAGGCTTCGGCTCGGGACCACACGGCCCCGACTAGACCACAAGCGAGCAATCTCTGGACTCGATCATAGCAGCAGGTAAGCAAGTAACCCGCTTGAACCAGCGGAATGCTATCCGTAATTATATTGTGATAAACTCCAGAGGGAATAAATTTAAAAGGAAAGACTCGGATTCATTTGGCTACATCGACGTCATCAACACCATGAAATCTCAAGAATTTGCGACAATGGTTGAGAACAAGTATCTGACAATCGACAAGGATAACTTTCCATATATCTTTTTGAAGAATATTGACATTCCACTAAAGACATATGAAACGGGTCTCCTTCGAGCTAATGTTTTCTTACCCAAGGATGCGGCTCCTTTTGGAGACAAGACGTATCCTGTCATTGCCACTTATGGCCCTTGTACGTGACGTCCACAGCACACTAGTCAAATTCATTTTCAGGAGCATTAGCTAAGTTTACGAACAGACGGGAAAGATGTTCCATATGGAGTCTTCTATAAGAAGAGCTGGGAGCAGCTCAACCCCGATATGAAGTCCGCGCATGCAGCCTGGGAAACACCAGACCCGGCGTACTGGACAAATAAAGGATACATCGTGGTAAGAGCCGATGAGCGAGGAGCTGGTCAGAGTCCTGGTCTTCTTGACACTATGTCAAAGGGCACTAGTGAAGCCTTTTTTGATGTTATTGAGTGGGCTGCTGAACAAGAGTGGTCCTCGGGCAAAGTCGGTC
The DNA here is from genome assembly GCA_020137375.1 of Fusarium chaquense. Taxonomy (NCBI): domain Eukaryota; kingdom Fungi; phylum Ascomycota; class Sordariomycetes; order Hypocreales; family Nectriaceae; genus Fusarium; species Fusarium chaquense. The sequence continues at coordinate 15,000 of JAATNT010000152.1, forward strand.
TTCTTGGTATCAGTTATTATGCCGGTACTCAGTGGCGAGTTGCTGCACGAAGACCTAAGGGATTAGCCGCTATTGTGCCTTGGGAGGGTATGAGTGATTACTACCGTGACCGAGTTAGGCATGGTGGTATTCTCTCTGATAGGTTTATCGGTCAGTCTATTAATTCTTTGTCCTGGCAAAACATTGCTGCTAACACTGCTACCTAGACTTTTGGTGGAACAATGGAGTCAGTCCCAACCAGTATGGAAAGCCAGGCCGCAGTGCCCGAAAATGGGGCGACGATACCCTCGAAGGCGATCTTGACGAGGAGAGTCTCCTAAAGAATCGACAAGACCAAACTTTAGACACGGCTGTGCACAAGTTCCGTGACGAGGAGTATTACCACACTCGAGACTTTGACGTGGAAGCCATTGATGTGCCTTTACTCAGTGTGGCTAACTGGGTAAGTCATGTTCTCGGAGATACCATAACCGTATCTAACACTAAGTCTTAGGGAGGAATTCTACTTCACCTTCGAGGCAACGTGCTCGGATGGATCCGCGCAAGCTCAAAGTACAAGTTCCTGCACTTCATTGTAGGACGCCACGATCTACCGTTTTACTATCCAGAGTCAGCCGAGCTACAATTGTCTTTCTTCAATTGTTTCTTGAAGGATAATGATATCGATGGTTGGAAATCCGGAAAGCAGCCGCGAGTCCGTCTGACTTTGCGCAAGGGAGAAGCTAGTGTGGATGATCCTGAGCGTGAACGAAGCTTTCCCAGCAGAGACGAGACAGATTGGCCATTGCCTGGAACAGAGTACACCAAGTTCTTCCTTGGTACTAACAATACCCTGAGCAAGAAACCATCTTCGCCAACCGAGATAATTGAGTATGATGCTCTACATGGGTAAGCCAAGTCTCCCCCAAATACCACTGAAACATTCTATGCTCACACTCATACAGGGATCCAATTACCTTCAAATACAAGACTACGTCCTCTATCGAGATAACCGGTCATATTGTAGCCCATCTCAATGTATCCGCAACTCGGAATACTCCTGACGCTTCACCCCCGTCAGATATTGATCTTTTCATCACCCTTCGAAAAGTCAACGCAGAAGGCCGAGAAGTGTTCTACACTGGCACAATGGGCGACCCTGTCCCCATCGTCAAGGGCTGGCAAAGAGTTTCCCTACTCAAGGTGGATACCAACAACAAGCTGCACAAAGAGTATCTTCCCTATCGCAACTACTACTCTGTCGATGTGCAGCCCGTTCAGGAGAATCAGCAGTATGAAGTGGACATTGAGGTTTGGCCTACGAATGTGATTCTAGAGCCCGAAGAGACTTTGGTGCTGGAGATTGCGGGTCATGATACTCAAGGTGTGGGAAAGTTCTCTCATGAACACCCCAATGATCGTGATCCCAAGGTCTTTGATGGGAAGAATTCTGTCACTGTTGGAGGAGAGGCCAGCTGGCTTACTCTTCCTGTCATCAACCGTGACAACTAGTAGTATAGGGATGAGCTTGTGATTTAGGTTGTGATGGCAATCTCTATTCTGAATGTTATTAAACTATGGAGTTAGTGGCCCCTGAAGTGGTACAGAATTCTGTCTCAGAATTGCAGGTGTTGTCCGCTCCATCATGAGATAGACAACCATACGCTTAAACACATCTTCAGTGGTCCCTGATGTTCCCCTCGAACATTACTTACTATTTCGACTCCTTTTCCTGTCTAACACTTAAATATCATGCAGCTATGATGAGTCAACTTATCATGTTTCGCCAAAGGTGCAGACGTTACTTGGTGGTACCCGAAAACTGATTCACCAGAAGCTCCTAGCCGCTACAAACCCTGATACATTGAAAGTTCACAGGATCTTGCAACTCTGTAGGACTTATTGACACATCCACTTTGGCGTATTCCTCAGTTCCCCACAGCTTCCGAGTCAAGACGCATTCACAGAGCGACACTGGTGATCATCCGGTGGACGAGCCGGGTCTAACCACTTTGCTAACCCCGAGAAAGGGTAGACAAGTCCGTCCAGAGATCTGACGTGGGGTCTCTCGAATTTCAAAGTATCTCGGAAGTTTATGTTGAGGTGGACTTGCCGATGATGATATTTATCCGTTAAAAGTTACTCAAATTTGATGTTGTTCTTACCTTTGCAACTGACCAGGTCTTGTCGCATCGACTGAAATACTTCATCCCAATTCTTGTTATCTGACTTCCAGCACAATGGTAGTTTTGCAATCACTGTCAAACTACAGCTTTGCGATAGGTATAGCATTGCTTGTCTTTTACGTATGTATCCGAGTCGACGATCTGCATATCCAATTTCTTTCCCGGCTGAACGTGCATAGTTTGTTGCCAAGGCAAACACAGCCCTTTTAGGGCCTCTTTCCAAGATCCCGGGTCCTGTCATAGGACGATGGACAACGCTGATACTCAAATACCACACTCTATCGGGCCGACGCATGCAATACCTCGATTACTTGTTTGGGAAATATGGCGAGTGAATACATGCATTGGATAAATTTGTGATAGGAGCTGAGACCTATCTAGGTCCTGTAGTTCGTGTCAGTCCCACCGAAATTGGAATCAATGATCCTGAAGCAGTCAAAGTCATCCAGAAAGCATCAGGAGGCTTCAAAAAGTCGGCATGGTACGACAAGACCGGTCCTGGAATGCTTGGAATGAGAGATCCTCAGAAGCATTCTCGTCGTCGTCGGCTGCTTGCACGTCCTTTAAGTAATTCTTCGTTACCAGCATTTGAGCCACTGGTACAAGCTAAGGTCGATTTGGCTATGGACCAGATGGCTAAGGAATACAAAAAGCTTGGATACGCTGATTGTCATAAATGGTTCAGTTTCATGGCGACTGACATTATTGGCGACTTGACGTTTGGAAGCTCATTCAGAATGCTAGAGCAAGGAAAGGTATGTAGAAGAACATCAGTAAGGTACAACAGGTTGACATAATCTTCCTCAGAAGAGTCAGTACGTCGAAGACCTCCAAGCTGTTATGCCCACAATCCATAAACGCATTGAGCTGGGGTTATTGTTCGACCTAATGTTCCTCCTTCCAATTCCTCGTGTGAGAAGGTTACTGGACACATTCCAACGTATCAATAAATACGGGGAAGAATCTATACGCCGTCTACAGCTATCTCAACAAGCAGGCTCGCTCAACGCACCGTTCTTTTTCGAAAAGATCATGAATCCGAAAGATAAGGAAAACACGTTGAGTGATCTTGATATGCAACAAGAAGCTGCGGAACTCATGATCACGGGAACAGACACCACTTCAAATACTCTAACGTATCTTGTATGGTCAGTATTAAAAGCTCCTGATGTCAGAACAAAGCTCCAGGAAGAGGTTACAACATTATCTTCCGATTACAAAGATGCTGATCTTGTTAAACTTCCATACTTGAATGCCGTTGTTAAGGAAGCTTTGAGGTTGTACGGAGCTGCTTCGGGCTCTCATGAGAGAGATGTTCCTCAAGGTGGCTGGGAGACCTGTGGTTACGTTATCCCCGATACCGCTACAGTCTTTACCCAAGCCTTCTCCTTGCACAGACGCCCTGATGTATTTGTAAATCCATATATGTAAGCCAAGGAGTACACGGCTATACCCAGTAAGTTAGTTGATAAGTCTCCAGGTTTGATCCGGATCGTTGGTTGAGTCCAACTGCCGAGATGCAAGATGCATATATCCCATTTGGCGGAGGTCCTCGAAGTAAGACATCATTGGCCCAGAGACGTCAAGTTTTCTGATATTGTTTAGTTTGTATCGGTATATACCTTGCCTACATGGAGCTTCGGCTTACTACGGCGGCCTTTTTTCGCAAATTCCGCGGTGCTCGAGTGCACCCGCTTTTGACAGAAAACGACATGGATCTGGAAAACTATACTTTGATTTCACCAAAGTCGCACAAGTGCCTGATCACATTACAATCTTGAAAGTTAGGTTCTCAAAGTGGCCAATCTCGAGACCGAAACGCTTTGTTCTGGATGACACAGATCTGGGACTATGGGAACCGAATTTCTCTTGGTTGGCGTGGCAATCGTACCAACGACTTCATGGCACTGGGGATGATACTAGTCGATGATTTAGGTCATACGGAGCCGTTAAAAACACTCCCTGATCTGAAAGTTGTTGTAAATGCAGTACTAAGGCTTTCCAGGGCTTTTCTGTCGATAATTCCAGTCGTGCCGTATAATTGATGGTACTTCCGCAATCATCAACGCGTCACCGTATGGCAAAGGCAATTGGAGAGATATGACAAGATTAGTTGTTGGCATAAAAGTTACCCCTTTGGCTGTTGCAGTAGAAATGGTTATGACCCCTTAGGTCTAGTTACTGTGTCTATTAGGAGATAGATTGTAGCAGTAGGTCAAATGCGCAACTGTAGCCAAAGATGGTGAAGGGAAAACCAAGACATCGAGTACCGTATAGAAGAAGCAGTAGCGAGAATCACTGATAAAAGGTGGACTCGATGCAATGAGGTGGAATTGGGGGCATTGGAAATAGCAAGCAACCTCAACCTTCACAGCACCCAAAGAACAGATTCACTTGTCTCTCTCTTAAGGAACCGTAGTTCAATCGATGTTTAAACACTACATAACCAAGTGGGAATGAACCCAGCTTTGAAAAAGCAAAGTGATGGCGAGGTATCTGACAGCCGAAAACTGAGACAGCCGCACGATTCATGTGTTAAAACCAGGTTCTCAGATATCATGTCTGCCCGTCATAACTCTCTTAGCCTTCCGTCACGGACTCACAGAAACCTCTTAGCACCAAATTGCCGGTGAACGTAAAAAGCCTTTGTCCTGATCCAAGGTCCGAACAATAGCAAAATCATGGTGAAGCCAGCCAGTAAAGCCCACTGAATAATAGCCATCTGTAGAAACATCTTTTCCACACCAACCCTTGCAAGCCAATTCGAAGCAGTCTTGGTCAACCCGAACGGAATGATATGGGTAACAGCGTTCATCAGAGCTGTCACCTCTGATGCATCGTATGGATAACTATCAATTCCATATGAGAGGACCGAAGTGGGTATGAGCATAAGGCTAGCAGCCTGCATAGCGTACCCAACTGCTGGGCCAACATATGATCCTTTGGTATATGTATATCCGAATAGCAAGAGGCCTGAAGAAGAGAAAAGGAACGGCACCAGCAGAGTATATAGACGGTATTCCGGCATATGTTTGCCCTTTCGATGCCCAATGAGGGAGGACACGGTATCGGTAAGGGGTCCGGCAATGGGAAAAGCAATAGCAACACCGACTAAACTGGTGCTTGCCCAGTTGCCCAATTCCGCAGGACCCCATAAGAAGGGTGGTGCAGCGAATAGTTGGTTAGAGATGACGGAGATAGTAGCAACCCTGCGAGACATTAGCAAAGGCTCTAAGCGAGCAAGTACGGTGAGTCTTACCAAGCCAATACAATCCCCCACATACCCGCAGATAGGATAACGATGGGGTCGAACATAAACTCGATTTGAAGCAGGAAAGATAGAAACCATTGCCTCAAGCCACCTCCACGCACATGTGGATGTCTGGCATAAAATGAATTCTGCTTCCATGTTGTGAGTGAGCTCTGAGTGCGTCCAAGGCCCGTTGTCTGGTCAAGAATATCGGCGTCAACATCTGCACTAGTTGCGCCAGCATCCACTTCCACGTTGAATGCAGTCTCTGGACAGAACAAAAGAAGGGTAAGAAAGTTGAAGCCGCTGAGAATGGCGAGAAGTTTAAAGAACCATCGCCATCCTTCGGCCTCAATAAGATGGCCTGCAATAAGAGGGCCACCCTGAGCTCCAACACAAAGACTCGCCGCATATACGGCCATTGATTTCGAATAATTCTTTTCAAGGAATATTTCTACAGGTCAACAGGTTATGATTAGGTCGAAGTAGATGTCGTGGCAATGGCCTTCTTACCTCCGATAACCGCAGGACCAACAGCTTGAACAGCACCAGCACCGAAAGCAGCAAGAATTCGAGATCCCAGCAGACTATTCATCGAAGTTCCTCGCGAACCCCAAATGCAGCCGACCATGAACATGACCTGCGAGGATAGAAGAACTGGTCGCTTTCCAATGACGACAGCAGTTGGAATCCACAGAAAGGAGCCCAGACCGATGCAGAGGACGGAGTAAGCGACTATGTCACCCGCTTTATCGTAATCGCTGTGGAAGTCGTGAACGAGAGGAGTGAGTCCTGCGGAGATACCGGCCTGTTTTGATAGAGGTGTGAGCTCTTGATTGTAAGAGATAGGTGACGTGAGAGAAAATACTGAGTAGAAGTTGCCGCAAAAGACCATGAAGCACAGGTTTGCAAGAACCATCATCTTCAAAGTTTGATTCCATGTCTGAAATGCATTGTTAGGATCGCAATTAGTATAAGAGGGTCTACTCACTTTAGGATGATCCCGCAGTCCTTGGCCGGTTGGCGTGCTTGGATGGCGAGCATGTTCGATACGAGATACCTCGGCCTTTTCCATGTTGGTAGCATCCATTTTTTGTCGTATATCACTCAAGTGAATAGAATAAAAATGTTGTTTTGTTCTGGTATTAGGAAATGGGAATTCTGTACCATAAATAGTCTCATTTTTGTCTACCGCGCGGGTGCCACTGATCTTACCCCACGACGGCTGTGAAGCTTCCAAGGTTCGATGGCTTGGATGGCGCCAACAAGGACTTGGTCAAGCTAATTTGGACACAAATTGAAAATGAAAGATTGATTTTGAATAAGTCCTAGACCATCTCAGCTTCCCAGAGCGCGGTTATCAAATAGAGACTAGATACGGACACGATATTTAAATCATTAAATTTGAAGCCTCTGTGCTTATTTGTCTATAGCCCCTTCATACATAAAATCCGTCACAAAAGGACTATTTTTGCGCTCACTGTCCTGAAAGGTCCAGACAACCCTTATTTCTGATACATTGACTACGCCATGGTTAATCAACTAGTGCCATATTCTGACCACCTGGGGTTCGCATGGGGAAGATCGGTATCTCCACGTTTCATCGGCTCCACAAGACACAACTTTGCGGGGAGGAGCAATATAATCGGCACTTTCGGAATCTCAAGCAGATTTCCTAGCAGATTTAATGCAGTACTTAGCTCTGAGATAACCACTAGATCGGAAAGCTACTCACCGATCTCACCATCCTAAAATCATTGGTTAGCATCTCCGCGACAACTGAACACCGTCTAGAAAATGGGTATCAATCGTATCGTTCAGTTCCAGTTCAAACCGGATACTGGTAATGACAAAATTCAGAATGTAGGTCTTGGATACTCACCGCGAACGAGAGACAAAATACTAATTATGGGGTTCAAGGTTTCTGCTAAGATCCGGGAGATGAAGGGAAAGTGTGTACACCCTGATACAAAAAAACCATACATCCGATCTATTCAAGGTGGTGCCGATAGTGCCCCAGAAGGTCTACAGGTAAGAAACCTCTCTAGTCTTTTACCAATTAATGAGTCTTTAATCATCCGATTTCACATCTATCCTCTAGTGCCCTCCAAGACGCTGATAAGTAATAATAGGAAGGCATCACGCATGCATTCGTCATCCAGTTTGACAACTCGCAAGACCGGGACTACTACGCCCTCGAGGACCCAGCCCACCTCACTGTCGTGGCACAGCTGGGCCCTTTGGTAGAGAAGGTTCAAATTATTGACATACCAAGGAATGACTGAGAATGGTTGTAAGATGCCTTTTGAGTGCACCTATCGAAGAAGCTGTTCTTTTGATGAGGAAGGGTCTGTCGGGATTATCACAGCTATGTTAGAAGCAATGTTGCTGGGGGAATAAGAGAGGCACCAGATTATTTTATGCACAAATGCAATCACTTTCAAAAACTTCTAAGGGAACCTCACACAACACTGTCGGACATTATAGTAATTGAAAATTCTCGTTGAACGTTGTCAACGTCTTTAGACCATTTTCTGTGTTTTTCTTGTTCTGGTTTGATCATTCAGGGCAAGTTTGTCACTCGGAAGCTGCCTATGCAGTCGGTGGAGAATCAATGGGCATTTTCACGCCGTATCATTACAACACTTCAAGTTTAAATCCATATTGTAAGAGGTTATATGATGCCTATGTATCTATGTACCACCTAATGTTGAGACGCTTTTGCAGCCACTTTCTTAGAAGCTTCACGTTGGTTCAACCGCTCAGCCCAAGCGGCGACGTGCTTTCTAGAGTCAATTAGATCACCAAACTGTAGACGGTCCCTGACGAAGACCAGCCAGGGGAGATGAAATAGGTCAACCAGACTATAGTTCTGCGCAACCATCCATGTCAGTAATCATGAGCGCACTATTACATGATGTGTAGGTTCACGAACCTTTCCGGCAAGATAATTCTGCTTTGCTAGTGTCTTCTCATAGTAATCTAGAGTGGTGTTTAGTAAGTTCTTTTGCTGGTCAACAGTTGCCTGATTGGTCTCTCCGAGATTGAATAGCCTGTGAGCCATGTCAGATCGATGAATATTGGTTGTTTTTGAAGCTTGACTCGAGATCTTACTTTTTAAAGATAAGCTCAAATGCCAAGGTGGAGACAGCAGGCTCAAAGTAAGCATACTCGACGCTGGCAGCTTGTTCGAAAGCCGCCAATGCCTCGGAATCATCAGTGGGCGGTGCGAGAGAAGATTGGTGCTTGGCTACCAAGTATCTACCAATCGCTCTGGACTCAAAAATCTCGATCCCGTTATCTTGAAACACTGGAACCTTGGCAAATGGGTGGTGATCTCTCACGTAGTCAGGGTTCTGGTTCTGTGAGCTACTGCTGGAAGTGAAGTGTGTGGCAACTAACGTGATGCTGCTCTCGAGAGAGATCTACGATCTTGAGGTCATACTCTATGCCGATCTCTTCAAGAGTCAACAACACTCTTTGAGTACGAGTCGATGCGGTCATTCCGAGAACTGTTGGGGCCATGGTAGACGATTGGAAGGTAATAGGCTAGGGTGTAAGAAGGATAATTCGATAGAGGCAACTTGTCCGAGAAAAAAAGGCTTGGAGACTTGATAATTCAATAGAATGGATTTCCATCGGGCGAACGTGGGTACTTTCTCTCGCAAAGTCGGTATTTCTGGTCGGTATCACTGAAAACAAAGAAGGGTGTTATTCCCGACTGTGGAGCCGACGGGGCCGAGCCGAAATCATCAGCAATCAAGAGAATGGACCAGACAGTGGATTATCTATAGCTGAATTTCACACAAGCTTTGTAGGTCCTCATATCTGACTTTAGAACTGTTAATTGGACTCATTAGAGAATCGGGAGTGTCGATTAAGATGCTGGTAGTATCACCACCTCGTATACCACTGATTGGGATTCAGACTTGGATCAGCCATTGTTAGGAGTGTTTCAGGCTGATGGTTCAAAAGAGTAGTCCTGTTCGCCAATTCAACCATGTTCAATGCAAAAAGAAACCTGGCAAGGCAACAGTCCTGTAATTTCCGTGATTGTTGCCCTGGCTCTTTATTATCATGACTCCCGAAATATATTGGACTCAACTTTACACTTCCATCAGATGAAACATGCGGCAACCAATTCTCCATCCCAACAATGTTTGATTCTCAAGAGTTAGATGTCTCACTAGCTCTAAGACGCAGCAAGATTTGTGCATAAGTAGTGCTAATACCCCAGCCTTTCAACGACCTCATAAGCACCACCGCATCATCCAACAACTTAGTCCTACCCTCCACGCAGAGCAAGTTCCCAATTCCTGGGAATTTCACTCGGCTCCACCCCATTTCAACCCAGCAGTTAGTCTCCATTTGCTCTAGGGGCTTTGGACCCAGGACCACAGCTAGAGCAGAGCTTGCATTCAAAAAGTCGTCTGTATGTCGTTCAGCAAGCGCCGAGTAAAGCCATAGAACCAGCACTGCTCGAAGTAGTGTGACTGGTGTGCCGAAATGTGAAGATCGACTTGATCGTACTACGTGGAGGATGCGCGCTGCGTAAAAACATCCGAGCCTTCCTTGCCCCGATGAATTTCTCCATCGATCCCTGATTTCGGCCCAATCGGAGTTTGTGAGTTTTCCATATATATATCTAACAATAGTAGGAAGAAGACTTTGAATGGGTGTGTTGTGAGCCATCAGAGCAGCTAGAGCCATCATCTTGTGCGTTGTTGTGGCTTTGACATCGTCGATAAAATCTTGTCCCTGATCCGTCTCAATCAAGCCCAAAAGGTCGGTCAGAACGTTCGACGCCATTAACTTGTCATGGTACGAAAACCCCGGTGTACCAGGCTGGCTTTGACTTTGGTCCCTGATGACGTTGGTGAGATGTTGCAGCATGACTTGTTTACCAAGAGTATTTGTTTTTGACCAGACGAATCGCCAGCTATCTTCGGATATCACCCGTTCCATTGTCGCAAGTCCGCCAGAGCTAGAGTTCTCTGAACAGATCAGCACACGTATCGAGACATTTGCAAATTCTAACTCACCGGCAGCAGCGAAGTTAGCCCAACATTGAGCTGTCGTTGCACCCCAGCGGTCATCTGGTTGAGGAAGCGATATCTGCAGTTCGGACAGCCTCATCAAATTTGTGAGGTCAAAATGCGCGTTGAAAGCTGAATCCAGGAGCTAGGGGAGAAAGAAAAACAGTCAACCAAAACACCACCACTAATACCTGATGCAAAGACTCAACTCACCCATATTGAAAATCCTGCCCGTCGTCGCTCTTCATCAAGTAACCAGATCTGCCATTTTTGCGCATGCGGCAATTGAAGCTGAGCAAATTTATTGGCGGGAAACATATTTGTAAAAAGTCGTTTTCTTCGTCCAAGTGTCACGGGCAATGCTTGTAAGAACTCTCCAATTTCCAGAGACCTACGCTCACCACCATAGAGCAAGCCAATGTGGTTGAGGATGATGGTTTGCGACATCCAAAGCTCTCGACCATTGGAGTTCTGATACTCGCACTTATCATGAATTAGTGAGTAATCAGCGCCCAGTGTGCAAACCCTAGACTCACCATGGTCGAACACAGCCGACGGATAGTCTCATGCATCGCCCTCGAGCATGCTTGTGCATCTTTAAGAGTCGAAAAGTGCGCACCAATAGCAGCTACCGCAAAGATCAGTAGCCAGTGTCTCTTCGATGAACAAAAGCTTGGCTTGTGCAGAATCGGCATGACCGGATGAAAGTACTCAAAGTACAACTGAACCCATGCATTTAGTACCGGTGTTGGAGGGATTGCTAGATGTTTGAATAGAGGAAAGCTGCCGCCTTTTTGTATCTCCATAGCCGCATGCGCTATACTTTTACCCACATCTTCCGGGATATCATCCACATATGCCAGGTTTTCGTGATCAACATCATCTGCCGTCAGATGCGACATATCGGGAAATGTGAGCTGCGCATCGAGCTCAATCGACACAGGTACATATTCTCTCGGCTCAACAGCATCCTTGTCAATAGCGGGAGAGTGGCTACGGCTGTATAGCTCTGCAACAGCTGATTGATCGACCATTGAAGCAGGTGTAAGTTGTGACATGAAAGGGTGCGTGGGTATCTTAAGACTTTCTTGGTCGAACCAGAGGTCGTTTATGTTGCGGAGAGATGCTTCATTCAAGTTAAATAGAGGATTGAGAGCTTGATCAGGACCATAGTTGAGCCAATCGGTTGTTTCGAAAGCGTCGGGAAAGAGCAGTGATGATAAGGGAGTTGGCATAGTTGCTGTAGTGTTAAGTGTCATGAACATGTCGTTGCTGTCAAAGAACATGTCTGTGCGTCCAAGTTGAGCAGAGAATCCATTCGATGTGCTATGTGAGGAGGCTAGTAGAGGATCAATGGGCTGAACGTTGATACTGGCTTCGTTGGTCTTGGGTATCTCAGTGGAAGAATCATGAGCTGGAGAAATGTAGGCGTCACCATGATTGGCTTTGTTAATGTCAGTATCATTGACAGTCGCGGGCGATAACAATGGCGATTTCCTGGTGTTTGAATTGGTACTGACAGTGATGTTCTCGACAACGTCAGTGTTGGCGCTCGCCTTTTGTCGACATCGCTTAGAACTCGATCTATCAGAACCAGCCTCGGACGTCTTTCGCTTCGAATGAGGCTCGTAGTAACAATTATGATCTTGTTGTCGACATCGACGACATGGATTTTCGCCGTCGCATCTCACTTTAGAGGTGCTGCATGGCCTGCAAGCCTGCGAAACGCGACGACGGTCGTTTAAGCGGTCTCGGCTGTCTTGCTGATCGGTACTTAGGTGAAGAGTTGTATGATGGCGAGCAAGAGAATCACTTTGTAGATGAGTGAGATCAATAACATCGCAGCAATAATTTCAGTTAACTTACACCCGACCAAAGCTTTGTCCACATTCAGAGCAAGCAAACGGCTTCTCTTTCGTGTGGGTGCGAATGTGTCGCTGGTAGTGCTCCCTCCGCTGGAAGGGGAGGTTACACGTCTCGCAAGAGAATTCCACCTGTGCGCTAGGCGGAGTCATGTTGGATGATAAATGACATGTACGATTGATATGCCAGATCCCCGCCAACAAAGAAAAAGAAAAGAAAAAGAAAAAGAGTTATGACGTTGGGCCAGTTGCTAGAACCTGCTTATGATGAGTGTGTTTGGTTGGTGCAGGCTTGGTGGTGAGTTCGTGACTAGTGGAAGATGAAGAATGAGGAACGAGATCCCACCTGTGGCCAGGGAACTGACCCCAGATTTGCAATTACCCCGTGTTTTGTCCAGGCGTCACTTGAGAGTCTAGACATCACCCCGGATATTAGCGCAGAAAGAAACGGAAAGCTTATCGATATTTGAGACTAATGGTATGCTGGTTCCAATTCCGAGTACGAAATGAGTACGTAATGTGCGATGACGAGTTAGCTCTGATCGTTGCCTTTGTCAGACTTCACTGTTGTTCGGAAACCGGAAGCTTTCCGAGCATCTTCTTCGACTGATGCATATGGCCTTGTCTCGGGATGGTTTAGTCCAAGAGGGGCTCCAAAACTACTATTCCAAGATCGGTTTTAGCTTGTTGTCTAATGCCGAAGCACTTAGTAAGCGGCAGTTTCTCGGCCAGAATTCCAGCCCACAATGAGGTTCCAGCCGCATGATCTAGGTTAAGTGATGCTTCCATGATTCAAGAGAGCGTCGCCAGGCACCCATTATCAATAACACGGCATTTGCTACGTTAAATATCGTCCCAAGTCGCATAAAATAGAGAAAGATAAAAAATAAATTTGCATTTATTTTAGATTACTAAATATATACTTCAGATCATTTCCCATATACTTGATTTTCCTCTATCCAGTTGCCCTGTGCGGTGTAAAAACAGAATGGTCCATGTTGATGAGATCAACATCAAAATTCATCAGCTTTGTCCACGTTGTATCCCCGACGTTCGGTAGCTCTGACGGGGTATCCCAATGACGAGTTGATAAACCTCTGGCTCTAGCGCGTTCAATGTAATTACCATGCATGTCGAGACCACGGCACGGTTAGACATATCGAGAAGAATGCTTGGCTTGTGGACTTTTTCCAGGAGAGGAATCCGGACAGGGCTTTCACACTGACCAAGGTTCCCGATGTAACTACTGTGGATATAGTTAGTGAGGCTATGAAAGGTAAGCTGAATACCAAGACTTGGGTTTTTGGGCATCCTAATGACCTGTTACACAGATGTTTCCGCAGTTGTACGCACAACGTCTGTAGTGTTCTTCTTTTAAGGCAAATCCTCACAGTGTTATTGGTATTGCTATTTATGGAGGCGTCAACGCATGGGAGGCGGCATATAATCCGATCACTACTTTCCTTTAGCGCTTCTTGCTTTCAACTTTGGCCTTGTCCTTGCCCCAATGTATTAAAGGATCCCGACTATAACCGGTTTCGCTGTTTAAAGATGGAAAGGAGAAGTAACTCCAATGCATATGTCTGTTGCGCGAAGTATGTTGTTTATCCCACTCAAGTAACAGCAGTGATTGCTAAATAGTTTCAAAACTTTTACGTTGATGTTGTAGATACAGTGGCCTTACGTCTGGTAACAGCCGTCTTTCCCCATCTTAGATCCCCCGGATATTCGCATTTGCCGGGTATTCCAATTAGGGTTCAATCTTGGATATTCACTGCAAGATTTGACAAGACAGGGCATTTCCCACTAAAGTCTCTTATGCTGTACAACCCCGCATTGAAGCGGAACAATTGCCTCGTGATTTAAGATGTCTAGACTAGATCACTTTTAGAGGATCACTTACGACATCACTATCTAAAGTGCAATAGGGTCTGGTCCTGCAGAAAAACAAGCTCAGGTCTTTGGAATAGGAGCCTAGTTCCGAGCCCGGATTTGCACTTTGAAGCCCTGCGGCTTGACAAACCATCGGTTGTTGGTTTTGAATTCACGAACACCTTTAGGAAACGTAAAGTCAAAGTCGCGAATGAGGCGCGGAATGAGTTTCGAAATCTCCAACATGGAGATGTGTCGCCCAATGCATGTTCTAGCACCCATGCCAAACTAAATAGAATTAGCAACTTGAATTCTCGCCAGGACATACATTACTTACTGGCATCCAGTGACGGTCCATCGTATCCAGAGTGGCTTTATCGCTGTCGAGCCAGCGTTCGGGTCGGAATGCTTCTGGATCAGGGTCGAAGACTGAGCTATAGTGTTCTACCCAGCAGTTGACTCCTACAATTGTCTAGTCATAAATATTAGCTCACTCGATCACACTGACTGACATGTTTTTCACAACTTACTCCCTCGGGAAAGAATTGTCCAGCAATAGTTGCACCACCTGCAGGGACGACCCGTTCCAACGGCTGACCGACGGCCGGATGTAACCTCAATGCTTCCTTGATAACAGCCTGTAGGTATTGCATCTCTTGTGTCTCTTTGAAGCTGAAGTGATGAGGATGCGTTGCTCGTGACTGGTGCTCGGCTACTTCTTGACGGAGTTTGTCTGCAACCTGGGAATTCGTCATGAGATAAAACATGATGGCTGAGAGGCTGATAGCAGTGGTATCGGATCCAGCCGTCATGTTGGATGCACATCCACTCAGAACATACCAGTTATTGTATGTCAATGGGTCTTTGCGATGCCGAGCAACATACTTGGATAAGAAGTCCATGTGCTGCTTATCTTCGTTTTCGAGATCAATGTTTTTGGGCTTCGCTTGGTGCTCTCGCATCAGCTTCTCGGTGAACTGGATGACGTATTGGATTCCAGTTCCTGTGCTCCCAGCAAGAGAATTGCGCAGGT
Source organism: Fusarium chaquense (assembly GCA_020137375.1). Classification (NCBI taxonomy): domain Eukaryota; kingdom Fungi; phylum Ascomycota; class Sordariomycetes; order Hypocreales; family Nectriaceae; genus Fusarium; species Fusarium chaquense. The sequence goes on from JAATNT010000152.1 coordinate 30,218, forward strand.
GGAACAGCAAGGGATGCAGCCAAGAGTAAACACCAATAACACTGGCATAAGCAAGAAATCCTTCTAAAGACTCGATGACACCCGCTATATCAACGCCGTGATCGAGGAATCCTAACCTTGTGGAGTATGTTATCATGCTGATGACATCAAAGGCGTAACATTGTAGCCATCTCCCAAGGTCAACAAGTGGTTGAACATTTACAGATGCTGGACCGCCAGTCATTTCTCGAAGTCTCTGGTCAAACAGATCCGAGCACTCATCGACAAAACCTTCGTATGAAATAAGTGCCGACATGGCGTGCGTGCTCTGATACAACCGGCGCATTTGAGCATGCTCTATGATGTTCTCGTGGGCAAACAGGGACGGTTGATCACGATTGGGTGTGGTAAAAGCTCTAAAGAAAGAGGACTTGGCAAACTTGTCGGATCTTCCAACTCCATAGATAATTTGGGCGGCTTCGGGGTGGTTGAAGCTGTATCTGTTGGGACCATAGCGGACAATGGGGCCGTACTCACGATGGAGTGAGATGTTGTCCTGTTCGAAATGACCTCTTCGAACCCGGTTCACGTACCAAAGATCAGTGAAACGTGCAAGTATTGGGCCTGGAATGTTTTTGAGAGGAGAAAAGAAGGCATTATATAGAATTATGGCTGCCTTGTAGGTGAAGGCCAGAGCCAGCAAGGCTAGCAGTAGGAAGGAAGTGAGGGTTGCCATGTTGGCTTTAATGTAAGATGCAAGTCTTTGATTGGCATCGGTTTCAAGTGCTATTTATACAGGACGATTATAATATACCAGTGGCCTGGGACAGGAGCAATAATTGCGAGGGCATGGTCAGAAGTAAGATAATCTTGTTCGTTGATCCTTTCCTAAAATATCATCATAGATGTGGTCCGTGTCGAAACAAGGTTCATCTGCATAGTAAAGTTCGTGTGGAGCCGACTGGTAAAATCACTAACGGCAAAACCTCTCTTTGTCACCTAGTCTAGATAATATATAGAAGAGATTGATAGGGCAAGGCCTCTTAACGTATATTAGCTGTAACGTTCGAAGGTGTCGAACTTATTAGAATCATACGGTAGTCTATTGGCGTAATAGGTACCGCCCTTCTCAACACAGCAGCAGTCATGATCATTTACAGCTTACGTATCTGGGGGAACCACAATTACTAGCATAACTGCCTCAATTGAGAAATTGTTTGATCTTTGTATATGCAGGGTAAATCGCCCAGTAAATACCAAACTCGGAATGATACTGAAGTTTTGGGGCTGTTCTTCGGAATGTGACCCCGCATGGGGATCTGCCGTCGCTCGGATGAACAACCTTGGTATTTTCGGGACCACCGGCAATTGGATCAAAAGGCTGATATCAATGTTTTTATATCCAACAACCCTACTTCCGGTTGTAAGTTGGGTAACATGACTTCTCCCAGAGATTTCAATCTTGCCAGACTTGCAACATGATTGCTGATTATTTCCTCCAACACCCATGGAAGTATCTCGTATCCGCTTTCGTCGCACTACTGGTGACGAAGCTTTTGGTTAACAAATACGGCAATGGTTTGAGCAGAGTACCTGGGCCAGCACTGGCTTCGTTCACTGACCTGTGGCGTTTCGTGGATGTATACCGGAGACGACCCGATGTGACACAAATTACTCTCCACCAAAAGTATGGCAGTATTGTACGACTAGGACCAAACACGGTATCAATCTCGGACCCAGTTGCGGTTCAAACAATCTACGCGCATAATTCAGGCTTTACCAAGTCTGATTTCTAGTATGTGATATATCACATCTCCAAACTTTCAGCAATTGTAGCTCACGCATGCATAGTACGGTTCAACAAACGCTCAATAAAAGTGGCAAAAGACTCGTCACCCTCTTTACGTCACAAAACGAAAGGTTCCATTCCAAGCTTCGACGCGCTGTATCGAATGCTTATGCTATGAGCACACTGGTCCAATTTGAACCATTCGTCGATTCAACTACCACCGAGTTCTTTAAACAACTCGATGAACGATTTGCCAGCCAGAATTCCATCTTGGACTTTGGTACTTGGCTTCAATACTATGCCTTTGATGTCATTGGCGAGTTGACTTACTCCAAGAGACTTGGTTTTGTGGATCATGGCAAAGACGTAGATAACATCATTGGAAGCCTCGAATGGTTGCTCAACTACGCTGCTCCTGTACGATTTCCCCAATAATGATCTGGCTCACTGAAACTGACCGGTTTACAGATAGGCCAATTGCCGATTCTTGATAGCCTATTTTTGAAAAACCCATTGAGACTGCAGCTTACTAAATGGGGCTTCACTAACTCTTCATCCCCCGTCGTCACATTTGCCCGTAGCCGAATGCTCGCTCGTGTCGATCCAGAGAAGCTCAGCGATATGCAGTTTCAGCAAGAGAGCGATCGTCGCGATTTCCTTTCACGGTTCCTCGAAGCCAACCAGAAAGACCCGAAATTCATGACGAATGACCGAGTGCTTGCCCTGACTGTCGCAAATATGTTTGCAGGGTCTGACACGACAGCAATCACTTTACGAGCTATCTTCTACTATCTGATGAAGAACCTAGAAGACATGAAGAAACTGATAGATGAACTGGCCGAAGAAGAAAAAGCCGGAAATTTTACTCGTGAGGATGGCCTACTAAGCTGGAACGAAGTGAAAGACTTACCTTTCCTAAACGCCGTTATCAAAGAGGCGCTTCGATGCCATCCAGCTGCAGGTCTTATGTTAGAGCGCATCGTCCCAGCCCAAGGTCTGCAAACCTGTGGGTACCACATCCCAGAAGGGACCATAGTCGGTGTGAATGCCTGGGTCTTGCACCGCAACAAGGAAATCTTTGGTCAGGATGCCGACCGCTGGCGGCCGTCGAGGTGGATCGAGGCTTCCACTGAGCAGAGGAGACGCATGGAAAATCATATGTTTGCATTTGGTGCAGGATCTAGAACTTGCATTGGTAAGAACATCAGCTTGCTCGAGATGTACAAGATGGTGCCTGCGCTTTTGCGCAGATATGAGGTATGTCAACGTTCCAGGTTTTGCGGTATACATAACTGACTGAGCCACGTCAGCTTGAGTTTCCTTCACCAAATAACGAGTGGCATCTGAACAATGGTGAGTTCTTGCTGGTTTGTCTACTCATTTGCTATTTGATACTCTGCGAACGCATGCTCGAGGATTAAAGCTGACATTGACCTAGCATGGTTTGTAAAACAGAGCAATTTTCATGTACGGCTGCGACGTAAGCCTCGGCTATCATTCATTTAAAAGACTTGACAAGTCAGACTGTCAGGTAGAATCGATCCAGTTCAAGAAGGCGAAGATCACCTGAAGTCGCTTTTTGAGATCAGCCCGCTCCAGTAGATGCTTAACTCCTCAAAAATGCGGATGAACCCATCATATCTCACAGCACGGATCAGCTTCGTAATACATCAGCTACAGTTAAGGACAGCGCATCCCAGTGCCCAGTGCCTCGACACCTGGATGTTGTCATCTTCTGTGCTGGCTTTATTTAATAGGCCTCGATTGAATCTACCAAAAGTGAAACTTTAGCTCTAAGTTAGCAATACAGCTTCGTTGAGTACTTCAGAAGCCTGCACCTTGCTCTTCACTTATCAGAGCTAATGTTCGACCCAAGCTCCTACCTGAAGATTGAGCAGGTTTGCCTTGAACATGTGGAACATAAAACATTCACTTCATGATTGTAGTTTTCAACCAGCAGGGAGTGAGGTTATGTAAAGACAACCTCTACACTATTATCTAAAAGCCTCTAGCTAGAGTCTCCTTGAAGCCTGTCACTTGCCAAACACCTCCTGCCCCAACAATCCACAATTCATTTTCTACAAAAGCCACATTAACAGCAATAAACTCACCACCACCCACGCGAATTACTCCTACAGCCTCACCACTTTGCGGGTCAATCACATCCACTCCATTACCAGAACCCGCAAACACCCAACCATTCTTAGAGACTTTAATTCCATCGTACACAAAGGCGATTGGAACGCTTAACAGTTTCTTATTCGATGTAATAGCCCCAGGGTAAGAAACATCGAAGGATGTGAGTTTTCGGGGACCGAAAGAGTTGAGCTTGTGGGGAGCAGGTCCAGGCTGGGATGCAGCTGTGTTGGAGATGTATAGAGTGCCTCTTCTATCTTGACCCTTGTGGAATGTGATGCCATTGGCTTGTCCGTTAGTGGTATGGAAAGGCCGAGGTCGAAGTGTGGTTTTATTGACGAAATAAACAGTTGACAGCGTTGGAGGCGTATACTTAACAACCCCAGCTCCCTAAACAATTCTTGTCAGTTTCTTTCTCTTTTTTAGTCACTAGAAGACGAACTTACAAATCCATAGTGATCATCAGTTATCCAGAAATTACCCTCGTTGTCGACATCCATGTCATTGAACCCCGAAAATGGTAATCCAAAATAATTGTTAAGCAGAGTAGTCTTTTTTAACTCGGGAGTAATTTTGTTGAGAGAAGCAGTCTCGTTACTACTGCCATCAGTAATGACATAGTAGTCTCCGTCATAGACCGCGCATCCATGAACATTGTGAATTGGAGGATCTGTTTTAATCTTTCGAAGTTTGTGCGTCCTTGTATTTAACAGATATTGCCAATCATGGAACCCATTATTGCCTCCAGGCGGTCCCCACTCAATGAAGAAGAGATCATTGGTTACGGGATTGTAACATGGTGCTTCATGGGTTTGGAAGGGGAGTTGATGTACTTGGCGGATCTTGGCATCTGGCCCCAGAAGATCGAAGAACCTTTCATCATAGGCCACAAAGTTTGTTGAATTGACATAGTCCAGGCTATCGAGTACTCGCGGTTAGCGAGCTAATACTACAAGAGCCGATTGAACAGCGTTAATGGAACGACAACTTACTCTTTAGCAAGCGAAGGATCAGAAACCTCACTGTCAGTGAATGGAACAAACACTGAGCGATTGAAATGACCGGGTAGAACTGCTAGTGAGGGGTTTTTGTATGACAAAAAGGCCCATTCAGCAGCTGCTTTTTCGTATTCAGGTGGTAAAGGGCTCAATATGCAAGTTACCAATGGCAAGAAGCCTGATACATATTGTAAAGACAGAGCAAGACGCATATTGTAGACCTTTACAAACTTGAGAATTTCAATGAGTAATTCTTGTGCTGTTTCTGTAGCAGACGGTTCTTAAATAAGTTTGGCTAGCTACATGGATCTATAGTCTGCATTGTGCTTTGAATGTTAATTCTAACATAGTATTTCTATTGGCTTATCCGTAGAAGAATGTTAGCAATGCGTTGATTGCAGGCAATAGGAATAAGCGAAACTTTATTTCTGTCCTATCGGCGCATTTTAGAAATTATCGGCGCATTTATACTGTCCTATCGGTACATTTTAAAAAGAAGCCGGCGCAAGTCAGGACTCCTAGCCTTTACCGGAGCAACTGATCAGTTTATTACTTATCTAAATGAAGATTGTTCTAGGAGACTACTTGGACGCCTTCAATGGAAGTTTTGAGCCTGTAGAGGATAACCAGGAGGTCTGTAATCACCCCGTGCATATCAGAACCTCCTTAGTCCCTCAGATCGCTATAGGATCATTTGAAAACTTAGCTACAACTTAGCTACAGTTGTTTCAGTACAGTCTGGCTCTATCGGAGTCTGGTGGGCGGTTGCTTTAAAGACATCGTCGCAGCCCAAGGTCTGCAAGCCTGTGGGCACCACATCCCAGAAGGGACTATACTCGGAGTAAATGCCTGGGTCTTGCACCGCAACAAGACAATCTTTGGTCAGAATGCCAACCGCCAGCGGCCTTCGGTATGGATCGAAACCTCTACTGAGCAGAGGACTCGCATGGGAAATCACATGTTTGCATCTGTTACAGGGTCTGAAGCTTGCATTGGTAAGAACACCGCCGAGAACACATCATCATACCACCCAAAGAACTCTACAGTAGCATCTGCAACCCCTCGGCGAACCCTCCCTATCTTGGAGTCTGGCCAGAGTGGCCTTCGGGTAAAGTCGATCTTCTTGATATCTAATATCTAGACAGTATCAAATTCAAAAACCTTACTGCATCACCGAATGCTAAAAATAGGTGTATTCTAAGGAGCTAGAATTAAATCTTCATGACACGCTAATCCTGATCGAGAATATCGTCCAAGATGATCCAGTAAATCCGAACTAGTTGTTGCTTGGATTGTTGAGTTAGCCTCCCCGGGGTGGCTATAGACTTGCAGATTGATTACTTTTGGCGGCGAAACGGACAACCCAAACGATCAGCGCCGTCCATTCGAGCCCACCTTGCAGCAGTCAGGCCGAAACCAGGCATAGGGGTTCAGAGCAACCACGACAAATAAGACTGCTAGACGCCTACCGAATTCTACCCTCCAACTTGCAGTTAGACTTACCATACTGAAGAGGCGTACTTGTTTACTTATTTTTACAATGACGTCTTCAGCACTTCGCTCATACGCTGCTTCAGCCCAAGAGCTTGACATTTGAACCACCTGGAGATCCGAAGATACAGACGCCGGAAGGTGTGGAAATGCATGTGGTTAAGGAAATGAATTGTGATATTAAACTAGATTGGGAGCTGGAGGTTAAGAAGAAGGAGAATACTGACAACATTTTACTGTTGTTTCAGTATGGAGTGGTAGATACAAGCATAGCGAAATTCTAGAAGGCAGAGAAACTTATAGCTTAATTTTAACTTTGTTCGAAGTCACAGTCTCGTGTTCTAGTAGGTTGTAAGTGGAATGTATTACTGTCCAGGTTGGTTCAACTACCATATTCACAATAGGACTTCCTCGTACGCCAACATAATTGTAGTAATCGAATGAGAATCAGACTAACTAGCCATCTAACATTGTACAATTTGTTCAATCACGCCATCTGTGCTTGGATTAATTTGCTGCGAAAGTGATGCCGAGTCCCATACTAAGTAGACAATTTATGGGTTTCGTAGCGGAGCAGCAACTAACTTTAAAACCCCAGAGAACTCCTAGACCTTGGTCTTGACCCAGGCACCTGCCTCCTGAGAGAACACATTGAAGTAGGAGGTGTGGGCGGTCGGATCAGTACCCTGCGCGCACACATTATCGCCTGCCAAACACCAGGATCGCAAGATGCTAGAAAAGCGGTTGAGCGAGGTCAGCTGAGCACCATTTCGAGGGTTTATCTGTTAAAGGGCAATGTTAACTCTTTGTCGGGCGTTACTAGGATAAGATGATAGACTTACGCCGCTCCTTGAAGCACCGGTACCAGTGTTGTAGGCCTGATTGGCAGCGTAGCGAGGATCGCCAAAGAACAACGCAGCAGCAACTATGCAGGTAAGATTAGCCATTCTAGCCCGAACACCAGTATCGCCAAACGAATCAAGGAGAAAGATTTACTCTTATTGCCAGGCGAAGTCGCAGGATTCAACGCAGGGTTAGACTGCTGGGTACATCCCAAGCTCTGCCCGCCGCCACCACCACCAAGCATGTCTCCAAAGAGCTGAGCACCCTGCGAATAGCCGCTTAGGACTACTTTGGAATTAGGGCATCGATTAGCATATGCCGTGATCTGTGACAGCCCGCCGGTGATCCCAGCGTATATCGAAGTGCAGTATGTGTTAAAGTTAGCCGGGTAATTGATATTCTCGTAGCCACAGCTAGTCAAGCCACTGCAAATGGCCGTGACAAGAGAGCTTTGGCGACCCGGATAAGGCTCGTCAGTGCCACGAGCCAAGAAGATGTGCACATTCTGACATGGTGCTTGACGCTCCTCTATGTCAACAGCCGGAGTGCCGATGGCCAATGGAAGGAAGAAAAGAGAGGCGAGAAAAGTTTTGTTCCACATTTTCAAAACAGGCGATGAACGACTCAGTCGATTACTTAGTGTTGCTGTGAAGCGTTGTTGTGGATGGTGTCGACTGTTAATAACGAGGAGACGACTGGCTATTTATCTCTTTCTTGAAAAAGTCATCCTTTACCCATATTCCTCATCTCTGGCTATGTATTCCGCATCACATGTTATCCTTGGTTCGGACCGAAGAGACTTCTCGTGATTCTTCATTGTCGCATTGAGAACTCTCGAAGAGGGCATTGGCCGTGATGGAGGGTATAATCGGCAATGTTTATCCAACTGATCTGTGATACTATAGAGGCAATAGTCTTGTTTCCGCGAGGAAGCCTGGAGGGATTCGGTGTTGATCTTACACTTGGTCATTGATCTGGTTTGTGGAATGGCTGGTATTTTCAAGAATTGGAGCAGAGGATCTCAACACGGCACTTCGCTCCAGATCGCAGTACATCTTTGGAGGTAATTTCTATGAACTAGAGTATTGCCTATCTGTCCAGGAACTAAGCAAAAGTATTGCGAGATAATGCCCATACTTAGACTCTCGTGTATTCTGACCGGGTCTACTGAACCTCAACCTATGATGATGGGTTATGTAGTGACACATAGCCCCGCGATCGCTCATCACCATACTCTGGGGTAGAACCCTGGCAACGAAACGATACCCGACTCTCTCAAACCCCTGTAAATAGAGAGGGGCAATTCGCGGGGTAATGGATGGTATGCCTGATTAGGTAGGTGGTAAACTACACTAGTAGAACGGTTAACACCGCATCACGGTATCGACCTCCGTCAGTCCACATCCGTCATCCTCCGCGATATGCTAGACTCGGCCTTCGGCGCCGAGACCGAGTTGAAGCATGAGCTTCCTGAATGCCAAACTGTCAGGGCCTGGTGTTGATTAACTATACCGAAGAGTCGCAAGACCGCTAACAGCAGCCTCTGCATCCAAGATTTGATGTTACTGTAGGTCCGATCTTTCGGCGCCGTGTCCGCGCTTTACGTTGGCCACGTTACCCTGACTGAAACTTGTGCGCTCGTCACTAACATTTGTGTCAGCACCTCGGGCTCCTCCAATGGGTTGCTCGTTGAGGATGCCCTGGGGCGTGCTTCAGATAACGCGCAACGAGACCATAGGTCAACCAATTCCTTGCCATAGGCCTCTTTCCCCACGATCATAGATTGCCTCATAGTAAAATTCAAGAATCGGAGTGACCTTTCACCCGAGGTCTGTATTACCTAAGCTGCCTAGCTGGGTCTTACTTTGTTAGTAGGGAGGGTACATCCTATCTTTCGCTCACCCAAAACCTTGGAAGGATTTACGACCGCATTATCATGAGCCTGGGGTGTTGAAGTATAGAAGCCTCAATTGCCACTAGGATTTCAAGTCTTTTTGCTTTTAATATCTGGCCATGGTTGAGCGCAATGGTTTCACTCTATACAAGCGACACATTATTTGAACGTAACCCTTAATTACTGTCTACAACATTTCTCTTCCGAATGGAAACCTACGTAGTGTTGCTGACAAGTTGAATGCACAATACTTCCGGTTATGGATTCCGGACCGCCAAGGTAGTAGTAGCACAGAGTACGCAGACACGGGTAGTGGCCGGACCGTCTCCACTTAAGAAGCTGTCACTCACTTCTGAGATACCCGGGCCGAGATCTAGGTATAGCTTACTCCTGATGTTCCTTTGTCTGTTCAAATAGAACGCGATACTCATACCTATAATCATTGATTTAGTTCTAAAATATCTATTTCAATCCCACTCTTCTATCACAGTCAGACATTTCACCCAAAGGCTTCTGGTAGTAACCATGCGAGCCTGTTATCTCTTCCGACATAGCGGTCTCGTCGCGAGCCCTTGCCGTGTAAGTGGCATAGTGTACCATAAAGCAGGAAGATACAATTCCTTTGCATTTGCGTCCACCTCGGCCTCTCCAGGGGATAGAGGTAATACCATTGGCTTCATAGGTCTTGGAGCTATGGGCAATCACATGGTAAGCTACCAACAACACAATCCGACCCTTACTCTATCTGACTTGGATTTTACTAGCTTAACAACCTGATCTCAAGATACAAGCAGCCCAGCCATGGGAGCAGCGTGAGCTTTGCTCTGTGCGATACGAACCAGGAGGCGATTGAGCAGGTTATGAAGCGCCACAATGTAGAGCACCCCCACGTACCTCTCATAAGCTGCTCTTGTGAGTATATATTGTGGCAAAAGAATTCGCCACGAATGATTAAACCCAGACTGACACTCTATAGCACCATATGATGTAGCACAGAAAGCTTCCACAATCATCTCCATGGTCCCCACTGATAAGCACGTTCAAGACGTGTACGTGGGCGAAGGCAAAAGCGTTCTGAATGCTCTGAAGTCTATGGATAAAGATCAGCGAGCGGCCACACTCTGCATCGATCAATCTACTATTGGACAAAGTACCAGCAAATCAGTCGCCTTGAAGTTGAGACAAGCCGGCGCAGATATGGTTGACGCTCCAGTCTCAGGAGGTAAGTGAGCCTTTTAATCTACTGTGCCAATAAACTCACCATTACTAAGGTGTCGTGGGCGCAGAGCAGGGTACTCTTGCAATCATGGTCGGCGGATCCAAAACGTCGTTCGATAGATCGGTGCCTGTCCTTGAATCCATGTCTCGAAAAGTTACATACTGTGGAGACTTGGGTGCTGGACTGGCGGCCAAGATTGCGAATAAGTGCGACTCTCCTTCACCGAAACGAGTGTATCTACTGACCTCGCTGTGCCAAATAGCCTTCTTCTCGGCATCACCATGGCTGGCTTGAGGTAAGGGGAATGATTGTTAACCTCCGAAGCACCCTAGAACAGACATTGACAGAATTCAGTGAAGCAATGCTACTCGGCAAAAGGCTTGGTGTTGACCCTCAAGTACTAGCCGACATTATCAACAACTCCACTGGGCGTTGCTGGTCTAGCGAGGTACGGTGGCCGGCTATTCCCACAAACTGATCTCTCAACGTTTGAACATATAGACCTTTTGCTGACGCATCTGACTAGATCAATCACCCAGTCCCTGAAGTAAAATGTGGTAACTCTAGCCCTCCAGCCTGCCGAGGTTATGGAGGCGGCTTTGTCACGAAGCTAGCCCACAAGGATCTAGCTATTGCGGTTTCAGCTGCACAGGAGGCAAATGTCCCTCTTACTGTTGGAAATTGTGTCGAGGAACTATATAGGCCACTTGCCTGTTCAAAGGAGTTTGGAGATCGTGATTTCAGTGTTATCTACGAGGCACTTGACACTCAATGTAACTCGCGATAGAGGGTTAGTTGATTCTGCGTCGTCAACGAATACCCAATCGTGATAGTCTACATAATAACACTCAATTACATGCAACTTTTATTCCTGGCTCGCCATGTGAATGTCTGATAGTAATGAATAGTCAATCGGACCAAACAAATCGACCCAGGAATTGAAAGTCGTGCCGTCTGATGTCTGCCCACTCATTGTGACATCGTCACCCACTTGATTTGACATGGTGTTATAGTCGACGACCGCCCAGATCGCGTCTTGCTCTGCCGGCATAAGATTCAAAGATCGCGTTGGACTACTGATGTGGCTGCCTGCGAGTCCATCGTATACTATGCGCCGGAGTGTCGAAGCCTATCGAATAATTTTAGTATGAAAACCGCGTAAATCGAGAATTTTAGCACACTACCATTGTTCTAACATTACTCCAGTACTGGCCAATTATATCCAGATATAGCAGGGCTTCTTCCAGCAATATCTGAGCCTGCGAAGAACCTATCGGTTGTTCGTTGAAGCTTTGTAAAGCAATGATGGACCCCGCAACCGTTACCGCATAGCCACTAGACGAAGAGTGGAATGAGCAGCCCAACTTGCGCACTTCTCGAATCAGAGACATCATTTGTTGCGCATGGCTCCAGGCCAGATCAGATGACCGTTGAATAAAGCTGATAGGTGCGAGGTTGCGGCATGTGTCGATGCGCCGCTGCAGCAAGAACGGATGGTTGAGGAGACAATAACAGAGGTGAAAGAGTGCTCGAGAAAAGATGATGGGCCCTGTTGACTGACTGTCCACCACGCCCTCCGCCGATATGTGTGGCTGGATCATTTCGCTTATTGGCTTCTGTACTTCCAAATACGCTTCCAAATGCAGAAGATCAGATTCAATGCCCGCAAAGTCTGAACCAGGGTCCCAGGGGGGATGTGGACCTCTGATATTGAAGTCTTGGAGCACATACTGCGCGCACCGTCCTAGCACATGAGAAATAGCGATCACCTGAGCCAAAGGACCCTGTCGTTGTGCTACCGAGAGCGTTCGGTCCATCATCTCATCTAACGATTGCGTCTTGACCCACAACCCTTCTCTCCATACTGAATCGTCACACGGTAGTTGCACATGACACGATGCATCGACAATGGCTGGTGGGCGACCGCGGCCACAAGAGACCAAACGATCCAACAGATACACCGACCAGAACACTCGTCGCCGTTCTTCCTGTTCGGCGTATGAAAGGCGTGTTGCGTTTTCCAGCATTAGTCCACAATCCTGTGCCATCCTGACAGCCAGTCCAACCTTGACCCAAGCTGAACTATGGCGCGACCGACCAGCTGTGTAAACAAAGGAAACATGTCAGCCATAGTGATATTGGATAATATTGAAAACTGAATGACGGAAAGTCCATACCTGTAAAGTCAAATAAGCCCAATAAAGCGACAGTTTGGACTGCCGATACCTCAGCCTCCTTGCCAACTGTAAAACAGTCTGACACGATTAATTTCCATGATCTATTCGCATACTCGACAGACATCTCAAGAGCACGGTTAGTGAAGTAAGGGTTCGAACAGAATCGAACGGCAGTCGCCATCATAGCTAGGATCAGGTGTTTCGGAATGGCTTGTTCTGACAAGCGTCGCCGAAAGCTGTCTTCGTGGAAGAACGAGTATGGCTGGTTCTGGCAGTAAGTGAAGTAGGAATCAATGATTTCCGTAAAGACATCGGCAGGTGGCCCATATATCCCGCTGCTATTGTCACCAGTCTGTGGCGACTGTTGGGGCAATGTGTTACCTTCATCGGAGTTTGCAAACCCGACTCCTGGGCTGCTGCCGACCTGCGTAGGAGTTGGTTGTAGTGTTGAGACGTCCTGTTTTGTACTTTTTTCTACTAGTGATATAAGCAAACTTTCGATCCTGTTTTACATGATAAGTCCAGTAATGCTACAAGTACAGACCACAAGACTCACCGCTGAAGGCTTGACCCCATGCTCTCAATCTTGGTCTCGAGCGTTGCGATTTTAGTCACGACATCTGCGGTCTAGCAAAGGGACAAGGCGACGCATTAACATAGGAAGCTAACAAGGCAACAAAGATTAGATTATACATGCCTCTTTATTGGTTGATTCAGCGGTTTCCCGAGGGTCAGAGTCGTGTTCGTTTGGTCGATGAGCCGCTTGCTGCCTCGCAGCTTGAGGGCGAGGCGCTTCGACAGGATACACGCATTCTTGACCTGTCAGCCGTCATTTTGATCGAGTTCCTTTGCGGAGAGTGACACTTACCGATGTTGAGTCTGCCGCACTGTCCACAAACAGGCCGATCGCCGGTGCAGCGACATTTTTTTCGCCTTACCGGATCAATTCCTGCCAGAAACATTTAAAGAGGGGCCTGGGTTACTCACCGGCACTGAAGACACGCCTGGGCAATGCGCTGCACTGGAAAATAACCTTCCATTCTTCGTTCTATCAAGGGAGAGATAAGGCATGACGCAGGAGCTTGACTAGGTATGAAATTGAAATCGGAAAGGTGGCTACCACAAGGGAGACAAGTAACCCCACCTTGCGAACAAAGACTCTAACCAATTATAGGAAGGGTGTTGGGTGAGAGTGAGACACACTGGTGTCGATGCCAGAGTACTAACCAAATTCCTGTGGTAGTGGCAGACTTTTTCCAGCCACCAAGCAAATGATTGCAATTCAGTCACCGACCCCTCACCCATCAATTTCTTCTCGTTACTCATTACATCACAATATGATAGAAGCCTTTTTCAATTATTCTTGCTAAGACAATCGGATCAGAAACCAGCGTAAATGCACTTCTTCCATGATACAGCAACTGATACTATAAACGTTGACACCGGAGCATTTTCCAAAGGGGGCGAGTTCAAACTCTAAGCCGGTAGAAATGACGATGTGTGGGCGTGCTCGGACCAAACCCTCCCACCCTACAGAGTTGCAAATGTCATGTTCGAGACCGCAATCAAGAAGCCAACCATATCTTTTGGTCTCGTAAAGTCATTGGACTATTTATACTAGCTCATCACATCTCGGTGGGGTGCCGGACGGAGAATTCGGAGAAGGAACCGCGATATGGCACTTTGTTGCAATATAAAAATGTTCCCCTCCTGCAGTAATTCAAATGTAACTTTATTGCCCAGCAACAAATTGACAAGGACATCGGGATTGAAGTCAAGGATCGTGAAATTCTTAAAATATCTTCCAATCCCCTTTCTATCCATTTGCAAGTAAGAGCGACAAAAACAACCTTTTTTCAACATCGTCAGTTTTAAGTAACTGATAGAATTTCAGATTCCACCGTAACGTCGTCGTCATGGACAAACCATCACCAATAATTATTACCGACGAAAAGCTCAAACAAACACCACAAGACTCGTTTAACGATAGAATTCATGGCAATGTCGTTTGGAAGACATTATTTTCTAACCCCAGCACTACCTCCGACTCTATGTGCGCAGGTATCGCGACTTGCCCGCCCCAGGGTTCGCTTGCACTTCATCAGCATACCCAAGCTGAAATATATTACGTTCTGGAGGGGTCTGGTCAAGTCGAGATTGATGGCGTAAGGCACCACATCACTGAGGGTAGTGTAATTTGGATTCCTGGAGACGCAGTTCATGGCGTCTTCTGCGGACCAGAGGAGACTCTCAAATGGCTCTACGTCTTTGCTGAGGGATGTTTTGAAGAAGTGAAATACCGGTTCCAGGCAGTTTAATAGTGTTGGGGCTCTGCTACGAGTTAATGGGCATTGACGAAGGAAGATATCAGGTCGCGTCGAGAGGAAGCACGTAAATTCTCAATAATCTCCATATAGTATCAGGTGTTTTGCTATCGTATGTAATTTAGAGAATTCTGAATTCTTGACAAGGTTGCATGTCCGTGCTGTACTTCTCAACCCTGGTACCAGATGCCAATAGCTCGCAACTCCATTGCTCTATCCTGTTATCGATAGCTGTCATCCTACCGTTTCCTACCACATGCATTAGAGTTATGCAAAGTATGCACTTGGATTTCCAAATTGATCGAGTACCCACAGCTTATACAGGAACGCACCCAGGGCGTTGTCTTCGCCGGTTTCGGACAATACGAAGATATGGATCCATGGCTCGTGGTCCGGACCTCGGGCGGACCGTCCCCACCCATCTCCGGGAACACCAGACCCTCTATGCTGAATAACGTCAGAAAACATACCCATTCAACAATGGATAAGTTCGCATGGGCGATTTCAACGTCAGTAATGGGTGGATAATGAATTGTTATTGTTGGGCCTATTTAACCCCGTTGTCCATCTTGGTTTCTTTACTTGTCACTGGATAACAAAACAAAAAAAAACAGGATAGGAGAAGGTGATCCTCATCTTTCACTGACCACTACAAATTCCTGTTTACTTTTTTATTACTCTTTAGCGACTCGCGACAGGAAAAATGGCACACGTAATTGCAGGCGATGATGTCTATGGCCCAGGTACCTGGATTGACTCTGAGGCGCTACCAGTACCTGACGATGCACGTCGACTTCTCAAGATCCTCGCAAATGCGACGCCAGGCTTCACCAAAGACCAATCAGTTCTGGATTCATTGACGTTCACCGGTTCCGCTGAGCCAATCACACCCGGTCCATTGAAGTCATCCGTGATCGCTGCTGCTCTGCATGCCATGGGTGGCATCGTCGCCAACGAGCTTCTCGAGTTGAGAGACGGCCAGGACTCCAACCGGAATGTATCAGTCGACACAGACCAAGCTGCCTTTTGGCTAGGGACTGTGGGCCTAAGCAAATATAACGGAAAAACCGTCCGAGAACTTGCCAAGGACGGCAAGCTGGCCTTAATCTTCCCCAAAGACCTCGAACGTGACATCTTTGGCACTCCACTGAAGCTACGCGCTACTGCCAACTATGAAACTAAAGACAACAATGTCTGGTTTCAGCTGCACGGGTCTTTGGGTGCGGAACCTGTGCTGAAGATTATCGGACTGGATCCAACAATGCAATGTGCCAGCAACGACGAAGCCTACAGGGTTATTGCCGAGAACGTTCGAAAGTTCGGGGCACACGAGCTAGAAATGATGCATCTGGTTCAAGGTCTTTGCGGTAGTATTTGCTACACCCCGGCGGGGTGGGAGCAGACACGTATGGCAAAGGACTTGTCCAAGCATCCTCTGATCAACTATAAGCAGCAAACACATGCGGTTCCCACACCAGCCATCCCTCTACCATTTTCAACTGACAAGAGGCCGCTGGCAGGTATTAAGGTCGTTGAACTCGTCCGTATTATTGCCGGGCCTGTCATTGGCACTACCTTGGCATCTCTTGGAGCCGACGTCATTCGTGTCAATTGCAGTCGACTCCCAGACTTTAATGTAAGCACACGTTCTTTTCAGTTGCAATCATTTTTTTGCCCAAGCAACATGATCCGATCAATCTAACTATTTATATCAGTCACTTCAACTCTCACTCAATGCTGGTGTTCGGACCGTAGATATCGATCTAGCGGTAGATGAAGACTTGAAGCACTTGATGGCTCTTATCGAAGACGCTGACGTTTTCGTTCAAGGCTATCGGCCTGGTGTCATCGCTCGAAAAGGTCTCAGCCTCAACAACCTTCTGGAGATGGCGGGTAAAAGAGGCAAGGGTATTGTATACGTGGAGGAGAACTGCTATGGTCCAGATGGACCTATGGCTGAGCGCCCCGGCTGGCAGCAGATTGCTGATGCTGCAACTGGTTGCTCATATGTGACGGGACGAAGTCTGGATCACGAGGATGGAACATGTGTCCTGCCAGCTTTGCCTGTGCCGGATATGCTTACAGGTCTTATTGGTGCCATAGGTGCGATGATGGCTATCAGAGATCGTGCCCGCCAAGGTGGCTCGTACCACGTTTTCGCTTCTCTGATGGCGGCTGCAGGCCTACATCTGAAACCCGAGGTTGGACTATACTCCCCAAAAGTGGTAGAGAAGTGCAACCAGAAGTTCAAGTGGGGTAAGGCCGGTCCGGAGCATTTTGTGCTTGAGCTATTGGATGTAGTGCTCGAAGGTTGGAAGCGAGAGATCCCAGGCTTTTCAGAGAAAGACTCCCGTTACATGTCTACCTTAGAAGGTGAATGGGGTGAGCTCGAAGTGCTCAAGCCGGTGATCCATCTAAGTGACCCGGACACCTCACCATGTTTCTCATCGGCACCAGAGCCTAACTGTTATCGCAGCAGTAGTGCGATCGCTTGGCGTTAGAGTTAGCCACCTATATACTAAATTTCAAGAATCACTGGCTGTGAAAGGAGGTCAGCTTTGAGTAAGGTTACCGACAGTTTACACTCGTGACTGCATTAGAACTTTGGTAAATTGTGCCGTTAATATTCAATTACGTTTCTAAACTACAATATCCCGTTCTGTTCCTCTCGCTTGTCCCTTTTGTCTTTGTTTAATCTTACCAGACAAGCGCCGATCCCATTGGCGAATTGTTGTCAACGTTGTTTGATCCTGTCCTACAAATGGTATCTAACTGAACACTATACCCATGCAATCGGTCTAGTCAGCCCTGCGATCTACGTCTGTTCGGCTCTCGGTTATCTTCTCAACAACATGGTTTATGTTGATAAGTTGGCCACGACATGACAAGCAGGTTGGGGAAGAAACGACGTGACAAGGACAATTTTCAGACCGTTTAGTCTCATATCGTGTAGAACCCTACCTAGATCTTATGACTACTTTGATGATCTATCTCAATAACAAGTTTACCCGTCTGCCGCCCAGCATTCATATCATCAAAGAGAGCGTCAATTGCCTCGAGATTGTCCAGTCCTGAGACGGTTCTGCTGATAACCGGCCGTATCCCCATGCGCTCCACAAAGTTGACCATATCTCTGAACTCTTGTCGAGACCCCATCGTCGTTCCCTTTAGTTCTGCATTGAGAAGAACAGCTGGCATTACCCAATTCATCTTAGGGGATACAGTCATACCGTATTGAATGATAATGCCACCAGGTTTGAGAAGCTTTACGCCTTTGCTGATAATATCGCCACCAGCACCATCAATGATTGCATCGATATAAGGCCGCGACGACGGGAGTTGTCGGCGGATATCTGCTTCCCACTTCTCTACTTTATAGATGGCACCCCCTAAGGCACCCAAGTCTCGAGCATGGTCAAGCTTTTCTTGGCTGCCAGAGGTAACAAAGACATTGGCACCCATAGCAACGCCAAACTGTAATGCTGAAAGGGCAACGCCACCTCCGATGCCCGTAACGAGAATGTTCTGCCCTTGCTGTACATTGGCCTTGGTGGTCAGTGCCCGCCACGCTGTAAGTCCAACAAGTGGCAAAGCTGCCCCTTCAGCAGCGGAAAGATGTTTTGGAGCCGAGACAACTTCTTCCTGGTCAACGCAGACATACTCTTGTGCTGTTCCTACAGGGTAAAGACGAGTGGATCCAGTGATTGACCATTCGCTTGGGACTTCAGGACCAGCTGGGTCTGACGTCCAGCCTCGCATGGGTGTCAGAAGGACATTTGTTCCGAGGAGGGACTGATCGGAAATTCCTTTTCCAAGCTCAACTATTACGCCATATCCATCTGACAGCATAGGGTTTTCGAGAGATATAGCTGGGTATTGATGACGTCTCACAAAAAGATCGCGATGGTTCAACGCTGCGGCCTTGAGTTGAACCAAGACCTCATTTTGCTTTGGGGTGGGGGTATTCGTCTGCTTTAGCCGGAGACTGACATGGGAGTAGGGTTAGTCTGCTGGGGGACCCTTCTAATAGTTCAGGTATTACTTACGGGTAATATACCTCACCTGGCTTTCCTGCTGCTTCACCGAGATGGAGAACGCGGTTCATCGCTGCTTGGAGCGTTCTGGAAGCCCTGAACATGATGTCTGACCTGACTCTGAAATTATTCCTTTTGACAGTCATAGAAAGCGGCTGTGAAGTCGGCTAATAATGGTATTGGATAATCTCATCGTACCCGGCTGCCGGACCGTCCCCACTCCATCTCCGATTAGTATCAGTGGGGACGGTCCGGTCGTCTGTATTGACACGGATAGCATCTTTCTATTGGCGTAACTTAGCTGCGCACCTTGTTAGACCAACCCATTTGTTTGTTATTATTCCATTTTCATTGTTGGCTGGCTTACCATGAGCGCTGTCGCACCCTTACATACTGTCAGAAGATTCCTTCCTTACGATATAGCGAGGTCGCTCTGACTCAGGCAGGAGAATTCGACACATTTGCTCTGTGTTGATTTTGCAATACTTCTTGATCGAGTCGTATATTGTTGCAATAGCCAGAGGATCAACCTTTCAAAAAGAAAAATAGTAGAAAAAGGTATAAAAAGTTTTATAGTTAGACTATCTTTCTATCATCCTACAGCAATGTCTTTAAACTTACCATCATACTCTCTACCCTACAACGTAAACAGATTGACATCCTGACCGCTTTCCTTAAGTCTTCGGTTTACCTTCCCCAGCATCAACTTCATCACAACACAAGTCACCACAGAAAGTATTGAGAAAGCCATCATCAAGAGATTGGCCTTCGCGTATCGTAGGTCATCGCCAGATGGGAAGAAGTAAGGACTCCAAATATACCCAGCTGACTGAGAAGGTTGATGATGGCCGTCGCACACGCTCGCTTTTCCGGTGTCTGGTTCAAGGTTGAACTTGCCCAGCTGAACACCATTGCGATGGGATCGAAAAGATGTCAATGTTGCTGGAGTCGAAAGTAACTCGGTTATATCGAGCTTCAATCGCAACTTTACTTGTCGCCATGATAGTAATCCAGCCACCCATTCTTTCGTCACCTCTCCCGAGATTGCCACAGCCTTTGCCTACACTGGAGATCTTACTTTCAACCCTGTTACCGATGCTGTGTCTTTCATTGATGGATCCGGCGCGCCTTCCCAGTTCCGTTTCACACCTCCAGCAGCTAGCGAGCTTCCACAAAATTTCTCTGCTGGTGATGACTTGTATCAAGCTCCTGTCCACACAGATACTTCGGAGTACCAAGTTGAGATTCATAAGGACAGTGACAGACTGCAACTCCTTGAGCCTTTCGCACCTTGGCAAGATGGAAACACGCATGACATGTGAATTCTCATCGAAGTTGCAGGTAAATGCACAACAGATCATATTTCACCAGCAGGACCCTGGTACAAATATCGTGGACATCTCTAAAATATTAGTAACAACATGCTTCTGGGTGCCACCAACAACTTTCTTCCCGACGCCATGTCTCTCAGAATGATTGGCAAGGCTAGGAGCCCGATCAATGGCGAGATCAAGACAGTGCCTCAAGTTGCCAAAGACTTGTGGCAGACCGGTATCAGGTGGTGTATTATCGGTGATAAGAATTACGGGGAAGGAAGTTCGCAAGAACACGCTGCGCTGGAGCCACGTTTCCCGGGAGTGTGGCTATCATTGCTAAAAGCTTTGCGCGAATTCATGAAACAAATCTCAAGAAGCAAGGGATGTTCCCCTTGACATTTGCGGATCCTCAAGATTATGACAAAATCACGGAAGGCGATGTCGCCAGTCTGTTGGGCGTAGATGGAAGTGATCTTCAACCTGGTAAACAGGTAATAATGGAAGTCAAAACAAAGGATGGTAGTATATGGACTGCACCACTTAACCACTCCTATGCCGCTCACCAAATCGAATGGCTGAGGGCTGGAAGTGCATTGAACTATATAAAGCGGTCTACTCTGGCAGATACCATCTAGTTCTGAAAGTAACCGTACCAAATCAATCATGATTTTCAATATATTTAGTGTCATTCGCAAGTATCACCGGAGGATACGGTACTTACGAGAAGCAAAGGGCAGTCACCGACTTTAGACAGTTTGAAACTAGAGTTCCCATTTCACAATCACTGACAATAGGTCTCTTTACGTGAGATTAACGGCTGTATAGGTATGACCACCATACAGATTTCACAAAATGCAAATTTTCGATCATCACTCGAGATTCTCTGTATCCAGCCCCCAATATCCATGCTCATTGATAAATTCCACAATGTCCTCCAATGCTGACGGCGAGACAATCCGCTGCACCCATCCAGACTCCCCATAGTATATATAGTACTCCTCGTTAATCTCGATCACAAAAACGACCTCGTTGCTGTTTTGGGGGGTTCTAAAGAGCGGCTTGACCTCTCCAAAGATGCCAGAGCCGGCGATCAGATCAGCAACCTCTCCATCTTCGCCCCATTCACTATCACTGCCAAAGTCTTCATAGTCGACGGTCCATCCGATGGGAGGTTTGACCTGCTGAGTATCAGCTCTGAACGTACAGAGTATTGGATTGCGGACATCAGTGTTGGTGACAACTTTGCCGTTGACGACTTTTGTCAAAGATGTCATTTTGCATGCGATTGATGAGTATGGCAGTAAGAGAGAAGGTAGCTTAGATAGATGGAAGTGGAATTGGATTGATCGCCTGGTGGTGGAGATGTGCTGAATAAATAGTTATCACCCGAGAGAGCGAAATGAAACTGATGTCAGAGTTTACCACGGTGCACGGACAAGCTAATGGCTGATCTTGCTGATCTTATCCCTGCAAGCCCAAGCTGAGGTATGAGACAGGCCTCAAAGCGAAGCACTCAGCTCATCGTGAACAATTGATTGGCTACCAATCACGTCACTCCGACTTGGAAGTGTGTACATTAGCTGGATCACACCAGCTTTTGTAACTCAGGTGAGTTATCTGAGCAGATTGGAATAAACTAATAGAAAAATGAAAGCCTGTAAAGGCTCTTGTTGCTTTTTTAACAATCTGACCTCGCACGGAATGGTGTTCTGGTAATGCTTGCAGTAGCTTGTAGAAACCAAGCTAGCCGTGACGATGAGAATGTACAGCGGTCTACTAACTCCAGTCTCTCCCTTGTGGATGACGACGGTGTCACAGGAAATCATTAATGAATAGCAGTTCGACCCAATACTATAATATAGGGAATTCCCGGAATGACGACGAAAAGACAGAAGTAGTGCAGCAAGCACAGAGAATGAGACATGATAACGCCATGTCCAAAGTCTCCTACGTTTATACCTCCCTTGCTGACAGGCCCACTTCGTGGCTGGCTGAATGCAGATCGTACAGTGTCATTAAAACTTGTCGCGAGTCAATACGCTCAGACCAGCGGGATACCTACATTGAGGGGAATGAACATAACAGATAAACGTGGCCGAATTGTTGTATCAGCGGTATCAGTGTTGCTTGTGTCACAGCAGTATAGAGCGCGTCATTTGATTGCCCTGTAAACAGCAGGAGGATTGCTGGCATGCAGATTTTCCCTGTCACCCCTCTCACAGCACGACAGCATCTAACCTAGACTTCGAAACTCTTCTTTATAGTTGCATAGTAACAGGCAGGGTAGGACTGAGAAGAGATGCTGCCTGGCATGACTAAAGACAGCTAGTAAGACAAATATTTTGCTAGTATTAAGAGTGGCCATCATCTGGATAGAACTCTATGAGGACTTACAGGGTGTAGAAAAGGCAAGTAATCTGCCTACTACCTGCATTTCGAGCCAGGATCCCATTCACTTGTATCTACGTTAGATAAGTACAGTGTGTAATCTTATCTGAAGATCGTTGCTCATTGGTCCTCAGACTTATACGGCATGTGCAGGTTCCACCGCGTCCATGTCTCACTCACTTCCCGTCTCCTACCCAACCCCCAGTTCTCCCTCTTGACGCGACAACAATTGCATAGCGATTCAAAAGCTCACCTGGCGCCTACGACTTTCCTGCATCTTTTTGTCCATGACCAGATAAAACGTGACAATGGAAGATATCGAGCTTCTGAAAATCCCTCTGGCGTTCCAGAACGGTTCCGCCCGTCTTCTCACAGGAGACCTGGTCGTGCGGGACATTCAGCGCTGGTGTCATCGAAAAGCTGAGAAAGGCGGTGTCACGCCAGTCATGGCTGTTATCTATTTCAACACAGGCGCGGATGCAGTAGACTATGTCAAGATCAAAGCTCACGTTGCTGCACGGGTAAGTCAACAGTTTACCCCTACTAGGGAGGACAATAGCTGCGATATGGCATAAACACTCCCATCGTCTGCATGACAGAGCGTAATTGACTCACTGCGAAATAGGCGGGCGTCAGCTATTGGGTATATGAGATGCCCGTCGACGCATCAACAGCCCAGGTCATGAGCCAAGTTAAGAAGCTGAACAAGAACCCTCGAATCCACGGCATCCTGATACAGCGCCCATTGCCTCACCAGTTAAATGAATCAGAGGTTATGAGATCCATCAGTCCTATCAAGAACATTGAGGAATACGCTAAAGGCCGAGCGAACAACATTGCTGCAGACGCCCTGGTCCGTTTATTGACAAAGTATGGGCTACTGGGGTCGGCACAACAGGCCAGGATCCAGATTGTCGGTTTTGGGAATATCATTACGAAGGAGTTCATCAAGCAGATGAAGCGCCAATTTCCCTACGTCAGTGCGTCTAGAGGCTTCGATCCATCTTATGATGCTAGCAAGGATGAGCCTGAAGCTCTTCAGGTGGAGGTTGAGACACCTCGCGATTCCATAATTATCTCGGAACTACACCGCGGACCTGGCTTCATCAAATCATCCATGGTCAAACCGGAAGTGAGTGTGCTGGTTGATCTCGGCTTCTATGCTACAGAAAAAGGCGTTATCGGCGACGTGAGCCACTCTCTCTTCGACAGGAGTAGTCTAGCAATTGCACCAACACCGGGAGGAGTCCTTCCCATCTTATTATGGATTATGATGGAGCGGACAATCAAGGCCAAGAATACAATCGCGAAGGAAGAGCTGGAAGGCTGCCATTGTTTAGCTATGTGAGAATATTAGAGGTGGCATCAGGAATTAACCCTAAGCTTTTCAGTTCGTATGAAAACAAGCTAAAAGTTCCCCGTTGTATAATAACAACAGGCCATTGGTCATTACTTCATGCAGAGATGGTATGCCACATAAAACGTCTTGATGCAGACGGACGCTGCGGAATTGCAAAGCAGGCGGTGTGGCAGAAACTGCAGTAGACACGAAATACGGCATAGTCAATGACCTACGAGATGAATTGATATTACGAAACTATAATTTTTCCTTCTCTGGTCTAGTGAATCCAACTGTTGGTGTCCCCTGCGCTACTATCTTATTCTCAATTGGAAAACCGAATCTCATTAGTCAGTTTTAGTGTCTCAATAATGCATAGTTTCGGCAATATCTAGTTGAGTAACTTCCTATCATTTAGTAAAGGATAGTTCGCGATTGACTTACCGTTATGATGAGGAATAATTGACCAGTTCATTGTTCCAAGTTGTGATTTGATTGGGACCACGATCTCGCCTACCCCACGGGTCGTCGGTGCGAAAACAAGGGCCGTTCCGTCCGGATATGCAAGAAGGTGGAACGTTCTCAGGGCCGCCTAATTTATAGACCAATAGGGTCCATACCCTACTGGAGATCTTGTCGCGGAGGTTCCGCGAAACATCTCGAGTAGGAAGGTGACTAGGCTTGTGCATCAAAGCTGAAATGTAATGTAACGTAAAATATGGCTATTGCATTCATCAAAGTGGGTTCTCGTATTCAAATCGAAAGAGTGTCACGGAACAACTGTTGCTGGGGGCGATTTGAGGAAGATCCTTGTATGAGCTGGTTCTGGACTCTGCGAGGAGGTGATAGTTTCAATGAATTGGGGATAGGTTCAAGTGGATGATGCAGTCTGGACTCATGCGTATGAATTTGAGGCTAGTCGAGTGACGACGCTTGAGTGATCTGGATCAGTTGAAGCTATCCTGTGAAGTATAAGAAGGTCAACATCCCTCAGGTAATTTCTAGTCTTTCACAGCAGACACAATTGCACATTCACAATCCAGTCACAACATCTTTAACAGCTTCATCTCACCACCCTTCCTGTAAGCCAACCTTATCTCCCAACCATTCTCAGTCTCTAACGTTCCCAGCCAACGTCCAAAATGGTCAACGCACTATCCATGATCACCGCCCTCGCCGCCATCGCTGGTGTGCAAGCCGCCTGTCCCAAAACATGCTCTGTTGGCACTGCTAGTGGAAGCACTTGTACCTATACATGCACCCGCGCGTGCGCCAACCTTGCTGCCGGTGATGCCCGGGACTCGTTCCTTGGCGCTTTGCAGGCTAGGGGTTATTCGTGCTCTGGAACGGGACTTACTGGTGTGAGTTGCAAGAAGACAGCCAAATTTGGTAGCTGCTACGACCACTACTGGTTGTGTGGCAAGAACTGTTAGGTATCTCATGAGACGGCCAAGGGTAAATCGGGTATGAAGTTCTGAATTGTTTGCTTGGAAAATCCAAGTAGAGGACTCAAGTTATGATGTGGGACTGTTTCGACATACTGATTCTACTCAAGTTCAAGAATGAAGACTTACCCTTCTATTTCGTATACGTAGTTATGCCAAATCTCATCATCATGCAAAGTACATCACCGTCACGACTACCTAATTCTTGCCTCACAGCAGTGCTCATCATGCTTGCCCCATTCTTCAGCTCGACGTTAGTGTTGCCTATGTAGTTTGTGATGTCGCCTTCTTGGAGTGCTTGTATTTGTGCTTGTCCTTGACGAACTCCTGTACCACAGCTCTTTAATGTGTATCAGCAGTGGCTTAATGTAGTGCAACCAATCGATAATCAGTCTTTTCCCACGTTCTGTAGTCTAGACCTTTTTCGTCGTGTGTGTCTGTTCCAAAAGATCAAGATCGTCAAAGAAGTTGATGCTGTGCAAAAGAACCCAGTTATAGCAGCCATGGGGACACATAACGAAGCTTTCTAGACTAGAGTTCTATCGTTTTCCGAGAACGTCAAACGGTCGTCAACAAGAAAGTCCAGTCACCTCACCTCAAGATCTTCAGTACAGATGAAGCTCCCCCGAGGTCAATTAAACCTACACAGGGCGGCGACATACAGGACAAAGTCTAGAAACTTGTGGTAAGCGCCATTACTGTCCGCTTTTCGAACGGACTCACAACAACTAGGGTAACACCCGGGCGAGTTAGAAAGTATCCCTCACTGTGAAGTCTGAAGAGAACGAGAGGATTATTACATGCTCGATCGAAACTGCAAGCGTCAAGAATGACAAGAGCGCCATGAGACGTATGACTGCTGTCAAGCTCTATACTGACCGTGGGCAACTCAGACGACTAGGAACAAACCAAGAACGGAACCGTGACTCATGATGGCGTGGACTTTAAGAACATCGTCGATTCCTATATAACAGGATTCTGGGGCCATACAGTCACATCAGCTGGCTTAAATCCTCAGAATAGTATCCTTCACTTGGGCCCAATATGTGGCAACAAAGAGGTAAATATACATTGCAATTTTGTTTCATTTCGTATTAGTACTAGGACGATACCTGGAGAACAAAGCTGAGACTGGTGCTGAGACGTCGGAAGTCAATTCGTCTACTATATACTAGGACAACCAGCAGAGATATTGTAACAGACCTCTATGAATAAGATTTAGAGTTATGAAGTGGTATACTAGACTAGTATGAACTAACTCTATTAATCATTTCCCTCGTTATTACTTACCCTCTGTAACAAAACATTTTCATCACTATCCGTTCGCTGCACCTTGACATAAGTTCTTTTGGCCTTGGTCTCCATATCCTCAACATTATCCGCACCTGCCAATACATCACCAACTTGGTACCCATGACGAAGAGTCGCCAGCGTACTGCTCTTCCACAATGGCGCTGCTTCTGATGACCTGGAGTTCATCAGTGTGGTACAGAGGAAGACAGCAACAAAAAGAAGCATTGCCGCGTGAAGCGCGATCCATGGCCATCGGACATCGTATACGACGGTTAACAATCCCACACTACCCAGTTCAGTCATGGTTCCATCCCGAAAACGGCTCATGTCTTGTCTAGACTTTTGTGAGCTTCTAGATTCGGAATTTCTTCGAATCTCATTAGTCATGCTGGTGGCCAGCGACTCGAAGGTGCTTGTCATATTCGTCCTAGTCCAAGTCCAAATACCATTGAGTGCTGGTGGGTAGGCCTTGGTTGATAAGTCTATTTGTTGTAGCCCTAGTGTGGCACCGTTAATACCGACTGCTCCTTTCCCAAGCTTCTTCTCCATCTCCCTCTTTATTCTGCTTCCTTCTGTGTAGTTTTTCTTAAAGAGTTGTTGAAAGTGTGCACTGATTGAGAATACTGACTCTGACTCTATGCTGTACCATGGCTCTGTTTCATTATTTGGAAACTTGAGTACTAGTGCTGAGTAGCCCACAGTTGAGTACCGACTGTTAAACTCCAGGCTGTCCACTTCATTGTCAGGTGGGATGTTTTCGGGCAAATTATTCTCGCGCTCAGGAAAACGCTGCCAAGAGTCTGGGTCTCGAATGGCATCAGTAGCCTCTGTGATATTCTCGACAAGCTGGTTTCCCTCCACAGCCGAGTCTATAGTCTTTACACAGTAATGAACTGCGCATTCCATAGCATGTAGAGGAACATCTGGCCACTTGATGAAGTCGCTGGCTTCATCCCCCATATTATTTGGGGAGGTTTTGTTGACCCAGTCAACATCAGGATATATAACACTCATTGACCAGATCAAAGTATCGATCTCTTTCATCGAGTTGGTCTTGTTTGGGTTGCCCGTGCCAAATGATGTCGTAACATACTTGTCATCGCGATAGATAACCAAGGGCTGTTCCTTATCACATTCCGCGAATACGCCACTGTAGGGCGGACATCCATCAATATTGGCAATAAAATGACCATTAGGCAAGGAAAAGGCAGTGCTTGGAATGCTATAGCCGTCGAATCGGTAGTTGCCGAGTGCAAAGAACGCGTCTCCGAAATCTTTGACACGCCTCAGACCGGAAGTGATATTGTTGCACTTGTGACAAACCCCAAGTGTGTTGAATTGATTCCATGTACAGTTTCCTGTTGGGCATTGCACGAGCGTCTCATGCGCCACTTCCCATGGTGATCGAGACAGCCCAATCAATATGGCAGATTCCATCGATAGTGGTATCTGGGTGTCGACGACGGTGTAGTTGTATTTTGTCGCGTTCATGCCAGTGTCTTGTAATACTGTGTTTTGTCCCATGGAGTAAGATGTTGCCCGAGAGATAAGTGCAGCATTACCAAGTTGTTGGGCACTGCGTTGCTCAAAAACAACGTTTTGTCGAAGCTGTACAATTTGTTGGGCAAAGGGATCTAGCCCAGCCACCAACAAAGTCAACGCAGCACCGAATTGTAAACTCAGTCTTATAGCAGCTACCATGTAAGCCTCAGTGCACAATATGGTTCGCTCTCGGAATACTCACGCTTTCTTTGTTCGTAAAAGAACTCTCAAACTTCCGAGCGGGCCCCGAGTCGCTGCGTCAATGCGGTCAAAGTCCATGAGTGGTCGCTCTTGGTCGGCAAATAGAAGCCATTTCCACTGCCCCATGCACTCAGCGAGTATGTAGGCCAGGTTCGCTTTCGTAACCAGCGAGAGGATGGAAACGATGGTGTTTAGCGTGATGGTATTCCATACGAAGACTTTTTTTCCGTCAAAGACGCGCAGTAGAGCGATCATAACGGCGAATGAGACCAGAGAGCCCGCAAGCGCCCAGTATTCCCATGTCCAGGCTCTCCATCTCTTGTTGGGAATTGACTTCGGCATAGCTACTAAACTCAGTCGAGGTTGATAAGAAGTTGACGACGCGACAAATAATTCCAAAATTAGCGGCATAAGCATTGGTAAATATATTCCCGCAGATTACTAAAAGTTCGCTGCGCCTTGATGATACTTCGCTGGCAGAACCCCGTGCTGACACACAGCCACTACTCCAATCCTTCATAGCTGACTATCCTGCGATGGAATCAGAGATTGTTACGACCTCTGCGTTTACGTCACGTGAACCCCATTCTTTTCACCAATTATCAACTACTTCACCTACACTTACTTATAAACTGTAAGCAATGGCTTACGGCTCACGCCTACAAACCTATGTAACAGCTTACTACAAGCTACCCAGGCTTACGACATAAGCTCATCCTATAATAACTAAATAACTGCATATCAGTATAGGATGGGGCATGAATCTATAGGTTTCAATGACGAGGAAAAGTAGAGTGGGCTATTAATATCTTGAAAGCGTAGCGCAGTGATCCTCCAGTCACTTTCATAGCTTAGCAATCCTTCAACAAAAACGTAAAATATAACGAACGATCTCTCCCTCAAATTAATAACACTCCACTTTCCAAAAAGTCCGTCGCTTCCATTACCATCGCCAAAAAAAGAAAGAAGAGAGAAAAAAACTACTCATTATGGTAATCCCTACTTATGTTATTATTAGCACTATCGGCCTGCAACATGTCATATTAGGCGCAAAGTTCTTCTTCTATCCGCATGACGCATGTATCCGTCTTGGTATTATAAATGCTTCAAGCGAGGACCAGGAACAAGGCGCATTTTATTCCTTTCTTGACACTTTTCATCCAGACAACTGGAAAAGAACAGACGAGAGAGTCTTAGTTAAGAAAGCCTTGGACGGAACACCTTTTGACGACGAACGCGTCATCCTTACACCTATCTACCTGCTCGCCGTGAGAGATACTTGCCTGGGCCTACTCATGTTCGCCTTTCAATTCTTTGACAATATGGCCGGTATCATTAGCCTCTCAGCTGCAATGGGCTTTATGAGAATTGGCGATGCTGGTGTAGTTTACAAGCTCGGCGGTGACCGGAATGCCAAAAAGATCAGAGCGGCGATGGAATCTTTCTTCTTAGGTGTTCTTTTCCTTATCTTTACTCTATATCTGACGACTACTATCTAAGGCCTATACTGCAGTCTAAGACTACTGGAGACTGTTTTGGGCTATAAAGAAAACGCTATATTTATTTATCATCAGTGCCCAGCCTAGACTTTACTCTCTCGGAACTGCACAAGGGACTGTTGTATGTCAGCGGAGTGAATTTAGGATACACGTATGGCTGAAAGATTGGTATATTTCGATCTAGTTTGAGGTCTTACGATAACAACTATTCTTTGTATACCCGGACTTTGAATGAGTCCAACCATTTATCCTCAATAATTACCAGTTGTGACATTTGCACTTTCTTCAAATACTCGTCTTCTGGTGTGTCCTTATAATCCTCTCTGTCAATATCCATGAAACCCTCTTTTGCAATGGAACGAGGCGTAATCATCAACGAGCGACCTGTGATGGGCCATTAGCATCTCATTGAAGGACTGGGATCTCTCATGCTCACCGTTGATGCCCCTATCAGTCGCGATTCTCAACATACAGCTGGAAACATCCTTCTGTTCGCCAAACTCCACACCACGGTCTACCAGCCACTTCTCGTAGTCGGCTGTTCGAATAGCGCTCTTGATCCAACAGGGTGCGACATAGTTTATACGGATAGACTGCTCGTGGCTTGATCTTCGGACTGTTCTCATGAAGCCTCTCAGGGCATATTTCGTTGCAGTATATTCCCAGTTACCCTGTTGCATATCAGTCAGCTTTCTGGTTGCTGTTGATGTTGATCGGCGGCGTCAAAGTCGAGAACGTACCGGACTATCAATCCAAGCTACCATTGAACCTGTGATAATAAAACAACGGTCTCGTTCCTCGCTCGCTGGCTGCTGACGGAAATAATGTACCGCAAGCTTCCAGGTGTAAAATGTGCCGTCTATGTTGACACGAACAATGTTCAAGTCAGGTTTGGTTGGTTCACCATTGGGGTCTGCGTGCTCAGTCCCTGCATCTTTCACCATACTTCCAGGAATTCAGTGGGCGCTTACCATCAAGATTCCATAGACTGTCCCCAGAACTTCGGGAAATGCCAGCATTTGCGATGACAACATCAACAGAATTACTTGGGCTCTGACTTTTCGCCTTTTCAAACATGGCCTTTTGCTGATCCCAGTCTCTGATGTCGCACTTGATGAAGGTACATTTTTGACCGTCGGCGTTGAGCTCGGCTTCAACTGCTTTGCCGCGCTCTCCGTTGACATCGGCGAATGTCACCCAGGCACCGGCAGCGACAAAGTCTCGTACAAAAGCTTCACCCATGCCATTGGCACCTCCAGTAATAATTACCGACTTGCCTCGAATGTTTTCTAGTTTTGGTGCAATGGTATGGTCAATTGGACCATTGTAGGCATAGCGATTGACAGCCATGGTGTGTAAGCGAGCTTGATGATGGGGTTGGGCTACAGAGGTAGTGGTGGTGGCCTTGTGGAGAAACAAACAAGACGACAATTTGGACAATCTTCAGTCTGTAATTTGAGGTGAACCAGAGAAACTTGAGCTAAAACTGACAAGGTTCAATTCTGATTCCCTCGGTCGCTCTAAATATGAAGGTACTGTTGCGGCGTTAAGCAGTTTCGCCGGTGAGGGTCCCTGTGCGATATCGCTACAACCCCGCATTCAGAATCAGCTGGTCACTAATGCTCGGTAATACCATTTCGGGATAGCCATTTCATAAGTACACAGCAACAATGTTGCCGAACATGCTTGGCAAAGGAGTAGATGACTTCGGCAATGAACACTCATGGGATCCGATATGCTAACGCGATGGCCTGATTGAGGCTTTGCCGACTTAGTGCTTCTAGAGCTGATGGGGCTAAGACAACACCAGCAGCTATTTTACCTATTGTTAACCATCCTAAGTACTTTAACAACACCTTGAACTTGACGTACAAGAACAATCTCATCCATACCATCGCTTCAAACTCATCAACAACTGAAGCAAACTTTGACCCCATCAACATCAACGACAATGCCCTCTTTTGAGTCGCCAGAGACCAAGGCTCAATCCGCTGAGGACTTGTCTTCAATGCCAGCAACTGAGCTCCCAGAACTCGTGGCAAAGCTAGATGACATCAAAAATGGACTCAAAAACGGCCATACAAATGGGCATACAGCAGATCCGTTCACACTGAGCAAGGAATATGCCTACACACCACGAAAGATCAAAGTCTTCACAATTGGCGCAGGATTCTCTGGTTTGTTGATGGCGCACAAGTTCCAACACCGCTTCCCCGAGATGGACGACATTGTTGATCACACTATCTTTGAGGCTCGCAACGATATTGGCGGCACGTGGTTGGCGAACAATTATCCTGGTGTTCAGTGTGATGTACCCAGTCACATTTACGTATGTCTATCTTCCCATGATCGCAACTCATACTAATCGTGTTAGGCATTCCCTTTTGACCCCAATCCCAACTGGGAGAGATTTTATGCTAGCGGCGGTGACATCTTGTCTTATATGAAGGCGACAGTTAAGAAGTGGAATCTTGACCGTGACTTGCAGCTAAACACCCGAGTTGTCGGCGCTGAGTGGCTAGATGATCTTGGTCAATGGAAGGTCACAGTCGAGCACGAGGGCGTTCAACGAGAAGAGTTCTGCCATGTGTTGATCTCTGCGCAAGGAGTTCTCGTGTACGTCTCAATTAAAACGTCTCTAAAATGCAATTACTAACTGCCCAGTCACGAATCATGGCCCAAGATTCCCGGTCTGAAGGACTTTGAAGGCCATACCACTCACTCGGCCAGTTGGGATCATTCCTACGACTACTCCAATAAGCGTATAGCTGTGATTGGCAACGGTTCATCGGGAATCCAGATCGTTCCTCAAATGGCAAAACTCCCCGGGACCGAAGTCACAAATTTCGTCCGTGGTCCAGCATGGGTCTACTATAGGGCACCTCCCTCAAAGCATCTCGGCAGAGAGGACGATGACCCTAACCCTCGCTACTCAGAGCAAGACAAGGCGCGCTTCCAAGACCCAGAGCTTCATCTTCAACACCGCAAGGGTATCATCTCGCGCACAAATAAGTCCTTTTACATCTTCCGAAAGGGCGAGAATAATGAACGGGGTATGAAGATGGCTGCTGAGCAAATGGCTGAGAAGCTTGGTCATGATCCTGTGCTGTGTTCTAAGCTTATTCCCAAGTGGGAGTTGGGTTGTCGTCGTATTACTCCTGGTCCTGGATACCTCGAGTCATTCTTGCGGCCGAACTGCCATTTGACGGATAGTGCGATTACGCAGGTTACGAAGAAGGGTCTCAAGACTGCTGATGGCAAGGAGCATGAGGTCGACGTCAGTAAGTAGTAGCGCTCATCTCCATGAAACCAATAGATACTAATAATTGCCAGTTGTGTATGCCACTGGCTTCGACGTCTCTTTCCGCCCTCGCTACCCCATCGTGGGCTTGAACAACATTGATCTCCGCGAGCAATGGAAGGAGGACCCGGAAGCTTACATCTCTGTCGCCGTCCCCTCCATGCCAAACTACTTCATGATGATGGGACCTAACTGCTTAGGTGGGCACGGTTCCCTTGTCGAGTCCCTCAACTGGACAGGTGACTACTTCGTCAAGTGGATCAAGAAGATGTCAACTGAAGACATCAAGTACGTCGTTCCCAAGAAGGAAAAGGTCGATGCCTTTATCAAGTACTGCGACCAAGTTCACAAGACTCTTGTCTGGAGTGGTGGCTGTACAAGCTGGTATAAGCGAGGTAAAGTTGATGGACGTGTTACGGCGCTGTTTGGTGGAAGTGCTCATCTGTTTAATCGCATGCTTGGAGATATTCGTGCGGAAGACTTTGAGATCGAGTATAACACGGCGAATCCGTTTAGATTCATGGGCAATGGGTTCACAGAGTTTGAGATGGATCCGGAGAGCGATTTGTCGTGGTACGTTGAGAAGGCAGAGACGCTTCGGTGCTGAGGGTTGCTTGAGGAATAGGTTACCATTCGTAGTCTTTCACAATAAGACAGCATTAGATCGCCAATTATGAGCTTCTTTCACAGAGTACAAGATCTAGTTTGGTTTTTGTCTCTTACAGATGTGGGTATTGCGAAGGGGACAAAGAGTTGAAGTAAAATGCCCAGCAAACAGAGTCAGGAGACCAATTTTTCATGTAGAAATATTTGCTTGCGCCAAGTTTTATTTTACTACTATAGGATATCAAGATTAATATTTGAAAAGTCAAAATTGTAATCAACAAACGGCTCAAGCAAATCATGGTAACGATTGAGCAGGTCTTCATGAAATACAGCATTCTCCGGGGATGGTAGCGCGGTCGCTGTCGTCCCAAACTCATCATCAGCAAGCAGACAATCCGCAATCCGACTTGTCGCTCTAGTCACGAACGGAAACAAGAGCTTCCAGTCAAAGTCATTCGATGGCCCGTCGCTCGAGCCATTGGAGGCTGTCGCTCTGCCCTTGCCAGCATGCATCATACTCCGAGGCAGTGCGCGTAGTCGTTCAAAGCCTTGTCTGATGACATTGGCAGAAGCCCACATTTGCTGGAGTTGTCCGACTGCTTGGTCCAGTATATCCAAGCCCTCTTCCGCTTCTTGGGAAAACTGTTTGATCCGACTTGCTTGTAACAATGCGATAAAGGCAGTACCGCTATACCAGCAGGTAATTGCCATGAGAAACCGAGCGTTACCACGTGATAAGATATCTCTTAGAATTCTAGCGATGCATGAAGCAGCCAAGATAGCGGGCGGTAGAGCTTGCGGCAAGTCTGGCGTTGTCCTCTGTAAGTGCATCACAATGATCGTTGTCAAGTATGGAAGATGCAATTGATGGACATCTCGATCGAACCCTTCTGTTCGACTTGACCCTATTGGTAATTGAAGGTCTGGAGGTAACGACTGAACCCACGCGACAAGCTCTTGCCTAAGCTCCGTTGGGAATGTCGGGGTTTCCGAAGACGAGTCCACTGACTTCGATAGTGCTTTGGACACTTTGCCCATTATAGCGCAAAGACGGACCCAGTACATGAATATTCGACCTTTCTTCTGTGATACTGGATCGCTTGGGAAATCCGAGGGTTGCACTTCTTGTATCGTCATATCTTCGGGGCAAATGATGCAAGGTTTGCTTTGGCAGAGCGACGTCAATCGCTCTCGTGCCTGAAGCTTGTTAGCAATCTCCAACGAACACCAACTGCGTTAGAACTTACAAACACAGTCCACCATAATCGCCGACGTAAGCTCAGGTGAAGTGCACTCGAAGCCACACCACCTTGCTTCGGCTCGCGGTGGATGTTCATCTGCTGTGCATGCCGTATTATAACAGAGGTCCACCACCAGCTTGCATGTCGATGTGCTGTCGAAGGTGAGCGAGGTGCCCACCAGTAGAACAAAGAGACAGCTTTGAGAGAAGTGAGTATATCCGGCTCTTCGTCCATATAAAACATCATCCTCGCTTTTTCGTAGTAAGCGGCCGGGCCTTGGTGGGGTATTAAAGGCGGCTGGATATGACTTGCGGCGAGCGCAAGTGCATTCGAAAGCATAGGCGACCGCGCAAGTTCAGAGTCGAGTGTGTCATGATCAAGTACAGGACACCATGGATAGCAATACTCGAAATAGGTTTCTGAAAAGCTCTGTTGCAGCTCTTGTTGTCGGGGGTCTGATGCCGGATTGCGAAGCTCGAGATTCGCGACAAGTTCCTGTTGCTCTGCTTCAAGCTGATTCTCAGGTCCATAAATCTGAAGGAACCCCGTATCGACGTCTCCTGCATGGCTACGGCCGGCACCTTCTGTCGGCGATGTGCTTGACTTGGTCAGATGGTTGACCGCAGTATCTGGGGCGCGCTCAGCCGATGGTATGTTGAACGCGACGTGAATTGGCGTAGCATGCACAGGCGCTGGCGTGTCACCCATGCCTGGGTCAATTACATTGTCACCAAAGTCGATTTCTGTCGCATCAGGTGGCTCTGTATTATTCTCTTCCACATCATCACCTTGAATCTTACTGTTACTAGAGTCCCAGTGATGTTCACGAGCTACGTACCTGCGGCTACAATGGTGTCGCATTCGGTTCCACACTCAGCCTGTGTAGAAGCTCTTCGGCGCTGCTTGCCCCTCCTTGACGGCCGAAGATGACAATCTTGATCTTGATTGTCACAATTGGAGCATTTGGCCTGCCCTTGCGACGTCCGGCTCTTGCAAACGATCAGCTCATGACCCGGCACATCAACACCCGGCGCGAGTGGAGAGACTGACCTGCAAATCGCACTTAATCTTCTTGGAATGACAAAAGAAACAAACAGCTTCAGCGCGCTTTCGTTTCGGCGGTCGAGTACTGAAGTGGAGCCAATTGCCGACGAGTTCTGTCATTGCCGGATGAGAGAATGGTTATCGTGTTTTGGTACGAGGCATGAAGAGGTTGGATGCCGACGCAGGCCCAACTCCAAGGCGAGATTAACCCTGGACCCCAGACTAACCCCAGAGTTAGAAGCCGAGGTCATGGTTCAGGTTGCTTGCAATGTGGGGATGAGCCTAGCGCCTGTAGCAACTTCGGTCTGCTGAAATTAAGTTCGGCGTATTTTTCGCCCGTGCGGGGTTTGACGCGTCTTCTCCGCAACTCTGGATGAAAGGTTGTACTGAAAGAAGCTATAGCGCCGAATGCATTAGGCTTCGGTCTTGGACTTCAAAAGTCGGGCCACATAACTATCAGTAGGTACCTACCTAAGGAAGGAAACAGAAGTGGGCTGATTAGGAGTTTCGTAGTGCTTTGATACGCGTGGCAAGCAGGTCGCTGTGTCGTTGACATTTAATTGATTTGTTTTGCTGCGAAGATATAAACTGTTGTACATTGTTCTGGGACATTCCAACTCATCATGTAACTCTTGATAACTCAACTAGAGAACACATACATTTCCTGGAGCTTCAAAATGAATTCAACCCTCAGGACTAAGCTGTATTATAAAATACAAAATTCCGATTATTTCAGGGATTAGATACCAAGTCTGTCATTTATACGGGATCAAGCGTCGCTCCAGGGTAAGCTCTGGTGACGCGGCAAGATCACAGATCACAGGGCGGTATGTTATAAAGTGGGGCCACAGCTAATGCAGCTGGGATGAAATAAGAAAGGAGGATAGAACCCTTGAGGAGGGAATTCCCTTCTTTCTATAGGAAATATATACGAATTCAGATCAAGAAGCTAGGTCAAGGCAACTGCCGATTCTTTTGCCCTTTGTCCGCTGTTTCGATAAATTTCGACCTCATTGTAATAACTAGATCTACGGTATCAACTAATGAGATTCGATAGCGGCTGTGGATTCTAAGTGGAACCCAAAAGATCGTTTCGTTTGGTCAATAACAAGAAACAGGACACTCGACAGTCAAAAGACCAATAGAAACTGCGAATTCTCATGCTCTCTATCCACACAGGCTACCGATTTCGATGAGTTAACGGGAGCAGTAACATTTTCTTCACTACCTCATGAAAACACTGATATTATGATCAACAGGTATTGAATTTGGACATTAAAATAAAATTCACGAACTGCTAAACCAAGACTGCATTCAATCCAAGCCAAACTCGACAGACACTTGTTGAATGGGACGATCAAAGAATATAGCGGAATTGCATGTTCTAACTGGTTAGCAAGTACCATTTTAATAATAAAAAGACGACTTACCTTCTTGTCAGTGAGGTCATCCTCATAAGCATGATCAAATCCTTCGGTGGTGCCAGATTTGTCGCGCTTGCTGTTGGACCACATGCAAAGACCACGGTAGACAAGTGCAAGGAGGCCGGCAATAATAGAAGTAACGACGACAACAATAAAGCCAGGCTCAAAGCGAGGTGCATCTCCTTTCTTGAAGCAGAGAGGACCAACAAAGTTACCGAGACAGTAGCCGATATAGAGACCAGACGAGGCAACAGATCGCTTGGTGTATCCCGCAGTGTTGGCGATCTGAAGACCCATAAGAACAGCGTAGCCACCGCCCACGGATGGGAGGATGTATACAGCAAAAAGGAGAGCTCCAGTGGCTGAGAGTGGAAGAAGCCAGAGCAACAAAGCAGCGAGGACAGTGCCCATTTGAGCAATAAAAACCAGATAAGACCTGTTGTTCCTGTATTTGTAGGCCAAGTAAGGGAACAGAAGCTGAAGTGTTCCGGCATATGCGCCACAAGGCATCATGAGCAGCAGAGAGTTGAGGGTGCTGAAGCCGAAACCATGGATGATGATAGGAACGAAAGTCGAAATCGGGGCATTGGCAATCATAGATAAGAAAGCAATAGAGAAAACAATCCAGAACTTGGGATCGAGCAAGAGTTCCCAGATCTGAGCGACTTTGAGATGAGTGTTTCGGACACCAGAGTTGTTGGTCTTGAGTCGGGCAACCAAGATGTATCTTTCTCTCTCGCTAAAGCCCTTGGCACGGACGGGATCGGGAGGGAGAACGAAGACGAGAATTATACCCCAGACGATAGTAAGGGCACCGGAGAAGTAGTACATATATCGCCAAGAGGATACTCCTCCGTTGATTTGACCGAATCCGTAGTTGATGATAGGTGAGATGATCGAGACGTAACCAGTGCAAGAGTACCAGATACCCATGCGCATTGCTTGTTCATTCTTCTTATAGAAACTTCCCTGAATAGAATAAGTGGGTAATCGACGGGAACAAGACAGGCCGACTTACAACTATCATCATGAACATAGGACTGATACCGCTCTCCAACAAGCCAAGGAAGAACCGTTGAGTATAGAGTGTCTTGTAATCCTTGCAAACCACAGTCAACATGAGGCAGACACCCCAAATTGTGACAATAGCGGAAGCGACTCGTTCGATGGGATATCTTTGAGCGAGCATCATGGCTGGATACGCTCCAATGATGAAGCCGAGATAGAAAATGGCGGCCGACATGGCATATCGATCTCCGGTGAGAAGGCCGAGATCTTCTCTGAGTCCGAACAAAGCCTTGGAGAAGATATGTTAGCAAGGTTACGAAGAATGGAGATACAGGACATACTGCTTGGGAAAGCATGGCCTTGTCGTAGTACTGAAGTCCATCTGTATAGCGTTAGTGTCTTTCCCCTGCTTGACGATCATGCAGCTTACATGTTGCACAGAGAACAGGCATAAGCCTCCAATCGATCTTGCGACGCAACTTCTTCTCTTCCGCATCAGTCCAGGCCTCATCACCCCCGTATGCCTCCAAGACTTTCATGGCCTCATCTTGATGGACGGTGTCAACTTCACCTCCTTGCTTGGGAGCCATGCCTGTCTCCTCTCGATGATGAACAGCTGCGCCCTTTTCGGAATCAGACATTGTTGATTGAATGATGAATGATGATGAAGATGATGATGGATCATTTCGAGTGGATCAGACCACGATACTTATCCTGATTGAATCTTGCTTTGACACTGGATGATACGGGGTAAAATTCTGGGGTAGAATCCGGGGTGGATAGTTTGTGTTAGACGGGGCTTGGCAAGCTTATCTGCTTTTGGTTTGCCGATCATTATGCCGATGGCCTGGACCCGACGCTATTGTTGCGGGGTGACAGCCTATTGACGCAAGAGCTTGTATAGCTCAAAATCTTGTAGTCATCTGTACCATTCTGATCTTAACTCAGGTTCAGGTCATCGGCCTAAAAGCATTTGAGTTCGATCATTCGTCACAGCAACAAGTTTCTCTTAGTCTAGCAGCTTCACAAGCCAAACACCACCGGCAAACGTAACATGGCCTCAGACAAAGCACCACACCTTGAGATTCCTCCAGGAGAGGCTCTCAACGCCGTCAAGCTCATTAATCCCGTCAATTTTGGACCTGCGATTCTTGAGAGGTTTATGGCGCCCGCCGTTCCTGGCCTCGAGACATTCAAGAGTTCTCCTTCATTATCATTCCTCATTGAACACCAGTCTGGGAGGAAGCTCGTATTCGACCTAGGAATCCGAAAAGATTACAACAACTACTCAGCATCTATTGCCAAGTATTTGCCGACTACTAATTACACTATCGAAGCAGCGGGGAATGTGGCCGACATCTTGCAGGATAATGGAATTTCTCTGACTGAGATTGAAGCCGTGATATGGAGGTCGGTCCAAACAAACCAAAGAACCCGATGATAGACAAAGTTGCTAAACTCTCTAGTCATTGGCACTGGGATCACATCGGCGATCCATCTACTTTTCCTCATCTCACAGATCTTGTAGTAGGTCCTGGGTTCAAAGAAGCAATGCTGCCAGGAGCCCCTACGAACCTAGACTCCCCCATACAAGAAAGCGACTATGCGTATGTACAGTTATAAGACATGTGGATGACGAAAGCTCACTATTGGTAGGAATCGTAATTTGCGTGAGATTAGTTTCGAGGGTCCAGACTCTCTCAAGATTGGTCAGTTCCCCGCGTTTGACTATTTTGGAGATGGTTCATTCTATCTCCTTGACAGTCCTGGGCATGCTGTTGGTCACCTCTGTGGTCTGGCAAGGACTACAACCTCCCCAGACACTTTTGTTCTCATGGGCGGAGATGTCTGTCATTACGCAGGTATCTTTCGACCTTCCAAGTTTCTTCCAGTGCCAGATACCATCAGCCCTCATCCTTGTCATCCGCACGAGGATGGTGTTCTCTGCCCCGGTGAAGCTTTTGATCGACTGCAAAAATCACGAGGAAGGGCGCCAACAGATACTCTCTTTGACTTGACGTTTGGCTTGGATCTAGAGCTTGCCACCAAGACGACGAAGCAGCTGCAGGAACTAGACTGCAACGAGAACATCTTTGTGGTTGTTGCGCATGACTCTACAGTACGAGATGGCGTTCCTCACTTTCCAAAGAGTCTCAATGATTGGAAGGAAAGAGGGTTCGGAAAAGGATTGAAGTGGGCTTTCTTGCGTGACCTGGAGAAATTCTGGGAGTCTGAGGGTTTACTAGAAAGCCGGAAAGCCTTGAACGAAAATGCCAAACCATAACAGCTTCACTTGATGAATAATTCAACTTACTTAATTCCTGAGCTATCTTCATGTGAGATGCTACCGTCTAGTAGCCGTTCACCCAAACTCGGGCAACTTGTAACAGGATTACCGGCCTGAAATCTGCTAATTCTGACAGGTGTCACAAGCCCCCTCTGGTCTATGACTCTAATGTCTTGGCAAACCACTATTTCAGCAACTTTGGTTTCTTGACAACCCCGAGTCCGAGTATCGGACGCCCTTTGACTAGCGTTACACGACGTAAAATGACTCGGCAATGGCTGGCTATCCTTTTTGGGAAAGGCGGGATAGCCTCGAGTTTAACTTTCGGTTACACGACAACCCCAGACATCAACCCCCAGATATGCGGGGTTGACAAGGACTCCCTGGAATTCGTTGAGAGGAAACTAAACCCGCGGGCATAAATCGACACGCCGGATGTAACCCTCGTCATATCAATTGTGCTGCAAGCTCAACAGCTTTAAAACTTTGTTATACCTCAGTACAGCGCCACTTCTCTATCTGGCAACCATCTTATCACCATCGTTACACATTCTCACAATGCCTTCAGCACAACCAATTCGTGGTGATGCCTTTGGATCGCCTGACAGCAACTTAGACTATGATGTTCTTATTATTGGTGCCGGACTCAGCGGTATCCTCAGTCTGTACCGTATGCGGGAACTTGGCTTAAAGACACGAGTCATCGAAGCAGGCTCCGGAGAGGGCGGAACTTGGTTCTGGAACAGGTATCCTGGTGCTCGGTTTGATTCAGAGAGCTATTCATACATCTTCTCATTCTCACAAGAAGTTCTGGACGAGTGGAATTGGACCGAGCACTTTGCTCCCCAGCCAGAAACCCTTCGCTACATACAGTATCTTACGGACAAGTTTGACTTGAAGCGTGATATGCAATTCAACACACGCGTGAAATCGGCAAAGTTTCAGGAAGATAC
Source organism: Fusarium chaquense (assembly GCA_020137375.1). Taxonomy (NCBI): domain Eukaryota; kingdom Fungi; phylum Ascomycota; class Sordariomycetes; order Hypocreales; family Nectriaceae; genus Fusarium; species Fusarium chaquense. The sequence goes on from JAATNT010000152.1 coordinate 71,989, forward strand.
ATCGTCATGGCTGCTGGAGGATGAAGATGGCTCGCATTACACATGTCGCTACCTCATTACCGCCATGGGCATTCTCAACCAACCAACTCTACCAAACATTCCCGGCGTACAAAACTTCAAGGGACAAGCCTGGCATACAGCTAGATGGCCCAGTGACGCTTCCGCTCTCAACGGCAAACGAGTGGGCATTATCGGTACAGGTATGGATCCAATGGCGTGGATGCATAATCCCGATTCTTTTGACACATTGACGTGCATGGCCACTAACATGAGATATAGGTGCAACGGCAATACAAACCATACAAGCCATCTCAGACAAAGTTGGCCACTTGACAGTATTCCAAAGGACTCCAAATTGGACAGCTCCACTACGAAATAAGAAGATCAGCCCAGAGGAGATGGATGAGATCCGCACAAGATACCCAGAAATCTTCCGCAAATGTGCCGAATCCTACGCATGCTTCATTCACGTCGGTAACGGCAGGAGTGTGTTCTCTATGACAGAGGAGGAGCGTCAAGAAGAGTGGGAGAAGCTATACGCCGAACCGGGCTTCGCCAAAGTTCTCAGTGTCTCTTCAGACGTATTCACAGACCACAAGGCGAACGAGCTTTACAGCAAGTTCCACGCTGACAAAATTCGCGCACGAATCAATGATCCGGAAGTAGCTGAGAAGTTGATTCCCAAGAATCATGGCTTCGGGACAAGGAGGGTTCCTCTTGAAAGCGGTTACTTTGAGGTTTTCAATCAGTCAAATGTCAAATTGGTTGACATCAGGGAAGACCCGATTTCTCAGATCACAGAGACCGGTGTCCAGACAGGAGATACGTTCTATGAGCTTGATGTTCTTATCTACGCTACTGGCTTCGACGCTGTCACTGGTTCTTTCAACGCAGTTGATATCCAAGGCCGAAATGGAAAGAGTCTGAAGGATGTCTGGGCTGAGGGCATCAGGACGTTCCTCGGACTTACTGTTCAGGACTTCCCTAATATGTTTATGATTATGGGTCCTCATCAAATGTTTGGAAACATTCCAAGGTATGTTCTTCATATTTATTTGCTATCACTAATACTGACAAGTTGTCTTTCAGATCCATCGAGTATGCAGCAAACTGGGTTGCCGAGTTTATTCGATATGCTCGTGATAACAAGATCGTCAGTGCTGAAGCAACTAACAAGGGAATGGAGGAGTGGACTCAACATGTGCATGAATGCGGAAAGGGTTTACTGGCTAATGAGGTCGACTCATGGATGACTGGTGTCAACAAGAATCTGGCCCATAAGCAGAAGAGATCCATGACAAGATATAATGGTCCTGCACCCGGGTATCGAAAGCGATGTGATGAGGTCAAGGGAAGGGACTACTCTGACTTTGTGTTGAGATACGCTTGAAGCATATAGTCTATCAGAAGTTAGATGTTCTTATAATATGGCACTCAGTGATGAACCTAAGTCCAGAGAGATGTGACAGGGGATCTGGGAGCCCAGAAAGCCTCACCATGAAATTAATGGCGAGCAGATATTAGGCGGGATCCTTACTTAGAATGGTGCAACGTACAAGAAGCTTAATGATGCACTTGAATTTTTCTATTCTGTATATTGTCCATCAATTTAAATTTGCAAAACCTGTAGGAGCTCAAGGTTATCGTAGACGAGATCTTCTATCTAAGTGGATTTAACTTCAAACTTCCTAGCCTCAGGGTTCGATAGTGCCCAAATAATGCCCTCCTCCATAACTCTATCCCATCTCTTAGACTCAGTCAGCTGGTCCCCGTATCTACGGAACCCATGGGGCAGTCCCTTGAAGACATGAATATCCGTGGGCACACTGTTATCATTCGACGTTAGTAGCTATAAGTATATCAGAACAAGTGACTGTTGACTTACCCTGCCTCAGCAAGCTTCTTGCCGTACAAGAGTCCTTCATCCCGTAGAGGGTCGGCACCAGCAATTCCAAAAACAGTGGGAGGAAGACCCTTTACCTGAGAAGCCGATGCGTTTCCAGTGTTTGCTCGGAAATCATCAGCATCTGGGAAAGGCTCTGGAAACTTCAGCATTCCAGTGAAGAAGTCAATGACCTTCTTGGGAAGGATAGGAGCATCCTCGTTCTGGACATATGAAGACACCAAGGGACTTTTGAGTTGGTCAATTTGTGACTGATAATGATCCTTATGAACCAAGGCTGGTATCATCAGGATCTGTCCAGCGATCTTGGGATACTGGCGGATATCTGATGCAGAGATATTCTGTCTCAAAGTCAGAGCGGCTGCTAACTGAGCACCAGCGCTGATACCGCCAATGACAACCTGATCAGATTTGCCTCTAAGCTCGTCGATATGATCGTGCACCCAGTAGAAGGCATCTTCGACATCATTCCAAGCTGTAGGGAAAGTATGATCCGGCGTGTGACGATAGTTCACATTGATGACGGCTACTTTTGCTCCAATTGAGATCCGCGAGGATATGGCATCTTCGGAAGAGAGTGTCCCGAATAAATATCCTCCGCCATGAAGGTGGATATAAATCGGTAAGCGAACATCATCCGCCACATTGACAGGCCAGTAGCTTCGTGCCTCTATGAAAGACTTGTCTCTTGTAGGAACTTTGTAGTCTTTCATACGGACCAAGTGACCCAGCTCTTTCATAGCATTGGCGGACATCTCTTCACGACCTTTGTTGATCGCTGCTTGTCTTTCATAGATATCCGCAAAGGTAGGCAGAGGCGGGAGACTGGCCTCTACCGCAAGCCATTCGGCAGATTTGGGTCCATATTCCGAAAAGTCGCACATGATGAATGATCCGATGGTGTTTGAATAGATATCTCTTGATACTGCTTAGTCTTGACAAGTCACTCATGTCACCAAGATGCCTACTTGAGGGGTATCATGGCCTCAAGGTATGTGATTGGCCGGAGCCATGTGATTCCGTACCTGGTCCTGGCATCGTTACCTCGGCGCGACCCCACAAAATGAGGTTGAATTGGATTATCAAACTCTGGCAACTCCCGATTAGGAAAGCCGCCCAACGGTTCCGAAAGAAGAAGTTCAATTTACCGACCTCACGATTAAATATTGCGTAATGGCATGATTCTTTGTATCGTTTTATAGTAATAGGCTCGTCAACGACCTAAAGACAGACTGCGCCATGGCCGAAATACCCACCCAACCACCTTCCCGTTCACTAAAGGATAAAGTCGCTATTGTCACAGGCGCGGGCTGCTTTGGAGATGGCATCGGCAACGGCAGGGCGATATCAATTATGTTGGCCAACGAAGGCTGTAACGTAATATGCCTTGACATGGATCTGGAATGGGCAACAAAGACGGCTGATATGGCCAACCAAAGCTCAGCTGCCATCAAGGCAATACCAGCACAAGGAAATGTCACAAATACAAACGACTGTGAGAAAGCCGTTGCCCTTGCGAAGGAGAAGTTTGGCCGTCTGGATATTCTTGTCAATAATGTCGGCATAGCAGGCGCCTCTGGGACTGCTGTTGATGTGGATATGGCTAAATGGACGATGGGACTTGAGGTCAATGTTTCAAGCATGGTTTTGATGGCAAAGTATGCTATTCCCGCAATGGCAAAAAATGAGGGCGAAATCAAAGGGTCCATTGTCAATATGGGGAGTGTAGCCGGGCTGAAGGGCGGTACACCTCACCTCTTGTATCCAACCGCAAAAGGGGCTGTGGTAAACATGACCAGGGCAATGGCCGCTCATCATGCCAAAGACGGTATCAGAGTAAACTGCGTGTGTCCCGGAGTAAGTTTTGAGAGTTGAAGACCAATGACGCAGGGCTAATGCTTCTTAGATGCTGTACACACCAATGATGTATACCAAGGGCATGTCAGAAGAGGCCAGGGAAGCGAGGAAGGGGAGAAGTCTACTCGGCACTGAGGGTACAGCTTGGGATGCTGCCTGCGCGGTTGTCTTTCTGGCGAGTAACCATGCAAGATGGATTACGGGAGCTATTTTGCCAGTGGATGCTGGAACAACCGCTGCTGTTGGAACTAGCTTGCCTGCTGGTGCAAGCGTTAATGGTTGAAGTTGTTTACCCAAGGAATAGAGATAGAAGCATACATACACTGTTAATGAGAGTTGTGTCTTGATATTGCAAAGTAACTAGAAGCAGATACCTCGCCAGCTCAAAAATGACATGGATTTAAAAGTCTTGCCAACCTTTCGTTGCACTAGTGATTGATGGCTATCTCGCTTCAACTATACGCTAAGCGGTATGGAGAATCTTTGTGGCGTATTTAAAAATGAGTTAAATTTATGAATGGGACTAATCGTGTAGTAACGCTACTCTTGCTTTAATCTTTCCTTCACCCAGTGCCTCAAGCACTTCCTCAAAATCAGGAAGCTTTCTCGTTTCAACTCGTGGGCTGATGTGGCCAGAAGCAATAAGGTCGAGAACCTTTTCCAAATCTCTGACTTGGCCACCATATGAAAAGATGAAAGAAAGCCTCTTCCTGGTACCAATCTTCATGTGGATCGTGTTTTCCGTGTCGAGACTGCCGATGCAGAGGAGTTTGCCTCCACGACGTACTGAGCGAATGTTAATTTCGGACCAATTATAGCTCAAATGAGTCTTGTCTTACCGATATGTTGAGCGTCTTCGAATGTCTGATGGGTTCCAACAAAGTCAAGAACAGTGTCAATCTTTCCTTCCAGACCATTCTCTTTGATGAAGTCTTGTGGAGTCTTTCCTACTGGAACGATATCGTTCTCAGGTACACCCAGAGCTCTGGCTTCATCAAGCAGTTCTTGTCGGATATCTGAAACCACCACTCTCGACCCAATGTGACGAACGATCTGAAGGGCATTGAATCCCAGACCACCAAGGCCGAATAAAAATACTGTCTCATGCTTCTTCACTTCCCCCCTCCTAGTGATGGCATGATAGGCTGTGTTCACAGCGTCAGTGGCCACTGCTGCTTCGGCTGTCGTTACACCTTCAGGAACCTTGACTGCAGCTCGAATATCGACAGCTGTAAACGGTGCGTAAAAGCCATCCTGGCCAATGCCGGAGTGATGGCCTCTTTCACACAGTTGAGCTAGATCGCGAGAACATTCGGGGCAATCGTTTTGGCCACAGCCCGGGACCGCATGAAGAGCCACAATATCTCCCTGCCTACCACTCAGCACTAACCAAGTCTAAAATTTCATGAATATATCTTACCACTTTCAGTCCTTTGTCTTGAACGTTGCTGCCTATCTCAATAATCTGTCCGCAACCTTCGTGGCCCAAAATATACTTTTCCTGAAACCAGGATGCTTGCTTTTCTATCGTCAGAAGAGAATGATCACTTCTGCAAACTAGAACATATGTCAAACTTGGTTCACTACCAGGGTGTAGGGCTGTTTATACCGCCAGACGCCAGCATCTTACAAAGAATGCCATTTGGCGATACTTCAGGAACGGGTACTTCTTCGAAAACCTCGAATATGTTATTATATTAATAGATGCAAGTTGGAAGTTCTTGTTACCGGTTTTGGGCTTCCTTTGTGTTTCCTCCACGCAAACATGGTTGATGGCACCTTTACAGAATCCATAACAGTCATGATGAATATTGGTCAATACTTCAAGGATAAAACAAAATCGAACGTCTGACTCGAATAAAGATAGCAGCAGTGCACCCTAAATCATATCATGTCATTCGGCTTTCTGAAAGTTGTATTTTCTTTTGTAGACCAAAACGGATGTCGAGTAACATTTTCTGCCGAGGTTCTGCGTCTGGGGAATGCGGGGGATTGGCCACTATCTGGAATGGCAATACTCTCGGCTTTCCTATAAGGGTTTAGATTAGGTCTAGTAAGAATGACTCTACCACTCACGACTTTAGAACGATGGTTTCAGGAATTACTAATGGCTGTGGTGGAGGAGAAGTCGTAACAAATGCTAGAGCATTCCCTTCTCTTTTTACCAAATGGTCCTCAGACTTTCTGCACACAAACTCGCCGGGAATGTCGCTGGTCGCGCCTCCATGACCCTTTCATGAGGTAATTCTATTCGTTTATTGCTCTCGGATTCGGCTCGGTCTCAACGTTAGGACCGATATACCCAAGCACAGCAGAACCATCAGAAGTCAGTAGTGTTGCTGGTGATTCGTGCAATTAGAAAGGCACAGGACGCTGGAGTTCACGCCATACGTTTGCATCACAACCATCGACTGACATCTATGATTATGGTCAAGATCAAGTAAATGGAACGAATGTATATATTTATTCCTCTCGTCTAGTTAAAGGATAGGTCATACGGAGTCTTGGCCTATAAGCATTGCTAGGTTCAGTAGTGACTGTCTGAATTGCAGTATTGTCGAGATATCTCCACCCATCATCGAGATTGCTACCATAAAATCTTAGATAAAGATTCCATGGAATCCATAGCCCATCACTACAGGCATCCTAGCTCTGCCTACCTCCTTCATGGTCATAGCATCAATGACCACCATTGAACTGAGCTTCACCGACGTATCCATCGCCACTGTCAGTAGAACACCATCATCCTCGCTCTTTGCACCAGGACGCGCAATGAAGATTGGCTCGGAGGGGAGATGGTTCTTTCTAGGCACCCACTTTTTGGTCTTCTTGGTCTTTGTATCAATCTTGATTATGGAGTCGCTGAAGTATCCAGGCTTTACGGCATGCATGCCGTAAGCATAGCGGTAGGGCTTGCCAATGTGTGCGTCATTGATACGTGGCAACTCGAACTGAACATCCAGAGTAAAGTCAACCTCAGCAAGGTGAGTTTTCTTGCCTTGGTCGTTGTGGTGAGGCAAGCGATAGCGGGTGAAATTTCCCGCCAGATCGTTCTTGGAAGATCCTTTAGCCTTGTGCATGAGATTGGCTCGCAGGTTCTCGATCTTGGCAGCTTGTAGGAAAGAATGGTCTTTCATAGTGGGTATATCGAGAAAGATATCGCCATTGCTATTCTCAAACGAGTTGATCTCATGGAAGGCAAAGAAGGCATCTTCTGACTCATATTTGGCCACCACGCCGCCCTTTACTGGGTCGATGACATAGAAAAGGGACTTTCTGTCTGAATCCCACACTCCTATAGAGTCAACTATGTTTGTAGCTCTCTTGACAAAGTCGGCTTGCCAGACAACCAAGATGATGTGTTTCTCTGTGTGAAATATGGAGTGGATGTAAGCTGGCGGTGCGTCGGTGATGTTGGCAATGATCTTGGTCTTGCCTTCTGGGGGATAGATGCCGAAGACACGGTATAGAGGCTTTTCCTGTCCAAGTTCCAGTACGTAGTTGAATACTGCACCATCTTTCGTGATGGCGGGATGGGCAGCTGATTGGCCGCTGCTTTTCAATAGAGGGTTACTGGCTTCGTAGGTGAAGAGTTCGATAGGCTCGAGAGTGTCGGGGTCGATCTGTTGCAACTTGTTGCTGTCGGTCGTAGAGACTAGGTTTCTACCAGATCCAACTTTGAGACCAGGCCAGTCACGAACATAAGATACTTGAATGCTATCCTTATCAGTGTCGCCTCGCGTGTTGTTGCCGTCTCTGAAAGTAGCTTCAAAGGCCCCAAAGATAACCTTGCAAGGGTCCCCGCCGAAGCTACCACCAGGTAATAAACCAGTTTCACGAACAAAGTCGTTCAGCTCGTCGGAGCCATTACGGCTTTTGTACGAGACCTGACCATTGGCAATCTGAAATTGATGGTTGCGAGAAAATCCATCGAACCAGTGTTCAGCAGTATAGTTGCCAACATCCCAGGTTGCAGCAGCGCCTCGGTAGAGAGACCCTGTCAGCCATTTTGGAATGGTTCCCTCAACAATAAGGTCGGTTGAGTCTTGCACTTCAGGAGTTGCATAGAAACCCCAAGTCAGAGGGTCTGAGTCTAGGGGTGGACCGAAGCCGGCTGGATTGTCTTTGGCCATTGAGACTGCAAAGAGTCCTGTAAAAGCAGCTTTAAGAAGAAGGTTGTTCATGATGAAGAGAGAATGAAGATATTCAATGAGATAATAGGATGTTGAATGGAATGCTGGAAGTTGAGATGATTGTTTGTTGGAGTGAGTATATGTCTAATGGGTCAAACTTCTCTCTTATATTGAGTTGAGGCTCTCTGAGCTCTGAAGGGAAACGTCATCACGGCCATGGACACGGACTTAATTAGAATGGCCATAGGAATGTAATTCGAATTGTTCGCTTTCTCTCCATGCGCAGCCTTCTGATTATCATCAGTATTGACTGCGGAACGGAAGTATTGAATCTCTCAAAGTGAGTCCGCGAGATTTAAGCGAACAATAATAAAAAAATGCGAGCGTTACGAATCGCCCAAGCCCCGCCCAGGCACATCGCAACTTGCCATTGATATTTTTATGACCTACATATAGCCTGTCTTACACATATCCGTAATGCATTGATGACATCGGTGCTCCATAGTACTGACTATAAGAGCCAATGATGTTAGGTTAGCTATTTTGTTCAGTTAGACCTTTTCTTGGCATAAGCACATTGTTACGATTGCGTGTGCGAATGCGAATTGATCCCCTACGGAGTAAGCAATGCAAGTCAGATACAGCATTCCTCATAATTATCCTAAAGCCGATTCAACAATTTCTTAAATAAGGTCGCACATAAGAAACTATTTCTAGAACAACTCTCGAGTTATTATTTATATTCTCTATTGATTACAATCTTACTATTATCCAAGTCACTACTCAACCATCTGCCATTATTCGCCATGTCCTCCATCCAGCAAATTATCCTATTAGGCTCAATCTCAAATCTGATTCTCGCTACTTCCAAGTTTTATGCAGGCTGGTACTACGACTCAAATGTATTAGTAGCCGAAGGATGGCATAGCATTACAGACTTAGCTATGGACGCTGTTACTGCATTTACGGTTTTTCTCAGTAGCCAATGCAGAAGCAAAAATATACCAGGGGCGCGATATATCGAAGACTTTGGATCTCTAGTCATTTCGAGTATCGTTTGTTTCGGTGGTTTTAGGACCCTGTTGCAAAGCTGGAACGACCTGAATACATCCGTTCCTAGAGTGAACGACCAGCTCCCAGGCCTCGGAGCCCTGTGGATACCAATGCTAACCATCATGACAAAAGAGACAGTCTATACCATCAGTTAGTAGATTGATAGAACTTCTACCAATAGCCAGTTACTGACAGTTCATGTACAGCATCGAATGCCGCAAAGACGTATGAATCTCCAGTACTTACTTCAAGTGCTGCGCACCATCGCGCGGATGGGTTGATAAGCATAGCTGTGTTTATAGCGCTGATCGGTTCGCTTATTCTAAGTGAACCATACTGCATTGACAGTTTGGGAGGTATCATTCTGTCTATGGTTGTTGTTCTTGGGGGCTTGTCAAGTGCTTCATCTGCCTTTCTACACATAAGTAGTAGCATTTAATGAGAAAGAAAAAAACTTCTGGGGTTCCCGTCGATGAGAGATGAGATAGCCGGAGGCAACAATGTTTGTTACCGTGCCGTGGGACTTTGATGTTCGGTATCATATTTGCAGGAAAGTTACAAAGCTGATCCCACGATCCGGCCCTGGCCTACGCAAGTGACTGAGACTTTAATGAATGCGGTACGATGTCTACAATCAAGGCCAAAGTACCCCTGTCATCGAACCCTAAGTAGTACCAAATACACACAACTGACGTCAGAGCTTTAAAGAAACTCAAGGATAATACAATACTGAATACCAAAGACGTGACTCTGCGGATACTGTCACGCCCAGATAGCACCGCCGATCAATATGTATGTCTCTCCTGCAACGGATTCAAGATTGGCTAGAAATCGCATTACAGCTAGCCGCTTTAGATAGCTGCAACTAGACCTGAGCTGAACCAGTATCTCTTGGAGTCAATTGGCTCCCTGTGTATGATTGAAAATCATCATATTCCTGATTTGGGCGTGTCGCTGTGCGCACGGGCTTAGGTGCATGGGTCTCGTACAAGAATGACATAAATATGTATATCTTACTGATTCCGGTTAAAGGCACAAGCCCATTACGTAGCGGATGACACAAAGGGGATTTCCCTCGCAAGGTTATAAAGCAGAAACCGCCATTCCAGCTTTTGCCAAGCAATACAAACCTACTACTCTCTCAAATCTACTGCATTATGTCGATCGAAAATTCAGGTGGAACTGATCCCTTTGCTGATGGACCTGATCAAACAGGTAAGACACATCGTTGAGAAGCTGCAGAGCCAGACCAAGCACGGGAAAGCTGCATTCTCTCACAGATATCCTTCCCTTATCTGGACAGGATTTATCATACCAGATGCATTTCTACATATCTCCAAACCCACGCAAGATTCAATATGCCATTAACTAACAATTCCATAGGAGATGCCACTATCACTGAATACGTCCATGTGCGTCTCCACGAAAGTAAGTTGCTTTTACTCTCTGTAATGAGTGCAATAAACTAAAGATAATGTCTTTTATAGAAACCGGCACAAGATCTACAAAAACTATAATTCGGAATCTTCCAGAGGAATATTCAGCCAAAACCCTCCTCAAGAGCCTTAAACGCGAATTTGGTACGCCACTCAGTCTTTACATCACAAACTCTCAAGCTGCAGGCTAATCTTATTTCAGCATGTAACGGTACTGTGGTCCAGGACGAAACATTGGGAGAGATTATCCAACTGCAAGGCGACCAACGCATAAAGGTTGCTGAGTTTCTAACTGAAAATAGGATGAGTAAGAATATGATAAAGCTACACGGGGCTTAAGTTGTTTTTACCAATTCAAGAATAAAGGGCTTGTCGAAATGATCGGATACATCCCTGAGGTTACATATGAAGGCTATATCTTAACATACTACACGCAAAGCACGGAAGTCAAGATTCAACTTTCAGAGGGTCGGTACCTGAGTATATGGTGAATGAAAACCATTCTGCAGAAAGACAAAGACAAAGCATGCATTTCAACGCGTACATATGCTCAGTTCGGGTTTGATCAAGCAGAGGTAATCTCACAAACCTCTATACTATAGACCCTGGAGAATCACCTTATAGTTACGATCGAATCCAAACACCACCCATTTCAACCATCAATAAAGCTTTACTCGTCCGCATCACGTGAGCATGGGCCATGTCATCTCTCTTCTGGCTGACTCTATCAGCCTTTGTGTAACGGACATCCCCGCTTCGTCTTGTTGAGAAGACCAAAAACCCCTCATTTCTTCATTCAGAATACCAATATTGACTCATTAAAGAAAGACTTTGGCTCACTCCAATGGACGGACAAGAAGGTCAGATGCTTCTCGCTACACTTTGGCACGAGCCTGCACAAGCAGACTCAAAGTGTCTTCTGTGCCGGCAACCTTTTACATCGAGCGCCCTCGTCCGTACATTCCGCATCGAGCCGCCAGGGTTCCGACCTTCTGAGTGCAGCAGCGTAGTCTCTACGTCTCGAGGTGACATCATCTTGTTCGATCGGCACATGGACTGTATTTGCAGTCATCAGACACCTTTCTGGGCAGTTTCTCATGTGTGGGATCCTGTTATTTCGAAGGTTCAGCAGCAACAACAACAACAAACAGAACAGGATGCGCTGGAGGCAGCGAGACGTGCGCTGGAGATCTCTACCAAAGTCTGTGATGCAGTCAAAGGTGCTGGACACCCCACCGTGGAGCTTTGGCTCGACTACTTGAGCGTACCTCAGTGGTGTGATACTCTCAGAAACAACATTCTCCAAGTCATGCATACTCTTTACAACACCGCACAGACAACCATCTTGTACTTTCATGACATGTCTCCAGCCGTAGTAGACTGTCTTTACCAGAACCGCAGATCTCGGGAGCGTGTCGACTCCGTTGTTACCATTTGCAACTCCACATACTTCAAGCGTGTGTGGACTGCTATGGAGTTCATCAGAAGTGGACCAGTTCGGATGATGGTAGGCAACTACACATATCTCGCTGATTTGGATGATCCGGGATTCCTGTCAGGATTGCACAGTGTCTGGGAAGATGAGGTAACACATTACCCGGTTGTGCAACAGCTGGAGGCAAAAATGAAGATGGGCAAGAACCAGGTTCCTTGGAGCCTGGGGGCTTTAGGACTGGCGAAGCATCTCAAGAGGTTCAACTTTGCATTTGGGACAGTTCTTTTATGTAAGAGAGGTTGCAGAGACCGAGTCGACTTTCTACATGCACTTTCGGGCATATCACGCGCACAATCTACGAGCTTGACAGGTGGCAACTTCAATGCTGAGTATTCCAAGATTGCTTGGAACTGCTTGAAAGCAAGAGACTTCTCCCCTTTATTGATGACACCTTTCATGGGAGACATTGAAACAAGAGGCCCTCGCCATTGGTCCGAATTTGCATATGACGATGTTTTCACCTGGTCATTGCAAGAAGAGACTAACCCTCCAGACATGAGATATCAGATTCACTTTAACGATGCAGAGCAGCTAGTTTCTATGGAGCTCCAAGAGATAGGTACTGTTTCGGTGATACGGAAAGCTTTCGTCAGAGAGGAGCCATTTCTACTGAGGAACTTTTCATACGGTGCAAAAATAGCTCTGGAGTTTGATGGGCCGGACATCAAGGATTTTCTTTCGGCTCTAGAGCGAACATACGGAGCTGTGGCAACGACCCTTATGCGAAACCTAGCTGCTAAGAATGGAATACAAAATCTGCAGGAAGTTTTGACTAGGCTCTACAATAGCCCGGATTTATTACGCTGGCCGATCGAGGGAGCAGACAACATTGAATGGCTTGCTGATATTTTGCAATTCTCCACAGTTCAACCAGGCAGTAGCCAGTCGGTTCTAGCAGCAAACAACGCCTCGTTTGGTACCATACACTGCTCACCGTATACTTATCTCGTGGGCATTACCTGCTCTGGATGTCGTCGGACATTCACGCACAAGGTTGGCAGCTTCGTTATGCCGACTGAGCTACAACACGCGACAGCATATCGTATTCCCGGGCTTAAATATCGGTTATCTCATGTAAATGGAGTGGCAATGCTTGTTAAGAATGGTAAGGTTGTTGGGCGTATGGTCTGGGCGACGCCGGCGTGTGCTTGTGAAAGGAAAGAGGTAGTGACACTGGGGTTGCCTGAGTTTTATCTTCCCGCCCGATTTTCACTGAGGGGTTAAACAGAGAGCGTAAGAGATTGTAAGTTTAAGCTAGGACATCGGGTTTCAGCAGTATTTATCATTTTCGGAAAAGAAGGTATCTTTCGAGTAAATAACGACTTTCATCCGCAGAAGGCGTTTTCTTTTCATTCTTATAGTCACGTTAGGTAAAAAATTGGTCTTTGATTGACACAGAACTTCTGTTTGAAGAGCTTGTGTACCCTTGCCCCTGATAACACGATATCTGTAGGACGTTTCGACATAAACGATAAGCTCTTCCAAATGGAGCTGCAGTAACAACCAAGAAGGACCATGTCACTATCATCCACCGAAACACTGATACATCTCTTACAGGTAAACAATAACAGCCTCCGACGCTTTGAGACATACAACAAGGTTTCCTTTCGTGATGCTCAATTTCTCAAACTTCTGGTTGCCTTGAACACTGCAGTCACGGTTGGAGAAATATTGGCCTAGAACAGGAAGTTAGCAAGCTCTCCAATTCAGCTGGGAGTGTCTATATACCTCCAATGTTAGGCTCAATACCAGGGTTGGTCTGTTTGAGCGGAATTGTAGTCTCGCTGCTTGGGCCTGTCATGCGCAGGGCTTTCGCTTTGCCATTCTTCAGCCCAGTGGCTGTAAAGGTTGTGGTGGATCGCGAACCGCTACCCGAGTAGTAATCAGTGTTTACAAAGACAATTTTGTATGGCTTGCTGTTTCGATAGACAATGTACTGAGCGTATCGGTCACTGCCATTATCGCTTGCAACGATATGATCGCCACCAGCTACAGCAAGAGCTCCAAAGTAGGCGCCGTAGAAAACTGCATTGAGTTGATCGCTTCGCCACCAGTTGAAAAAGGCTTTCAATTTCGTCAGCCTTTCCGAGGCGTATTCCATCGTGTTTTTGAGACTTGCTTACCTTGATTAATAGTGCCTTGGTGGTAGAAGAGTCGCTGAGTGCCGATCGATAAAGCACGCAGGGTTTTATCAACAGTTTGGATAGCAGAACCGAAAGTCGCATCCATTTCGAAGTCCAGCCCATGGAAGCCCGTTTCGCCTGTAACCGGCGTATCAGTAATGGGGACAGCACTTTGGGAACCAATCAAACGCATCCGTAGGTTTACTCACCAATTACATATGGTCTTCCGACAGCCTTCGCAGCTAAGATTGGTAGAAGGTTTAGGTCTTCCACTGTTCTCTGATGTGACATCTCGGTATCCAGGTCGCCTGCCGTTGCATTCGAGAAAGCATATAGATGTCCGTTGTATACCTTCGTCGCCGCCTTCACTGTCGTATTATACGCCTCATTGATGAGAAATGGTAGATTGGGCCACCCAGGCTCGATCTGGAAGGGAATGGCGTATCCACCTCAGCGAGGATGGGGAGAGGACTCTTCCAGTGGTTAATGAAGTCCTGTGCCCAATCAGCGGCATTAAATGCTTCCTGTGTCTCGTTCCACGGGGCTTGGGCAACTGGATACTGCCAGTACTTATAAAACACTGGAAGCTGGGTCAGCATGGACGGTCTCGTATGTTTGTTGAGTTCGCAAGGATAGTTGTCTTACAGTCAGGCTCATTTCCAAGCTCCAATGCCCACAAATTGTCCTTTGCCTTGGCTCGGGCCATCAAGGCCGCAGCAAACGTGTTGGTTCTATTATTCAAACCCCGGTTCAGTCCTGGAGGTAATTAGTCATGCCTCGAAATGTATCAAAGATGTAAAGAATATCGCACCTAACATAGTTTGAGCACCGAAGCTCTCTGCAAAAATAAGCAGTCAGCGTTGGACTCTGGAGGGCATACAAATAGCAAACGTACTAATCAGATCGAAGAACTTTGGTCCATATGTAAGACTCATTGGCGCTTCGAGGGGATCGTCGACCTTGTATGAAACGTAACCATCGAAGGCAGGGTCGTAGGTTGCCCTATCCTGTGTCGTACCACCAATGCGAATGGGAATCTTCTTTCCATACACCTTGTTGAAGTGATCTAAGCAAGGAAGAGTCAAAGATATATTGGTTGCATATGAAGGCCACATGAAGAACTCGAACCTGATTAGACAAGTCAGTTACTCAGTTGCTATACTCTGCGACTGTATTTTGGAGTCTCACGATGCTCCCACTGGTGAGGCGTCGAGTTGACTAGCGTCACCTGGCTGAGTCCGGGGTACAGCATAGTTGGGGTTTGCAACTGAGACGCCGGCGGCGCTGAGAAGCGTCAAGTACTGAGACAGACCCATTTTTGTAAGTTATATTGGACGTAAGACTGGAGAGTGCTGAGGGCTTGCAGGTCTGTCATTTACCAGAAGAGATGATGTCTATTAAATAAGTGTAGAATTTAAGCTACAGGCAAGGCATTTACAAGGGAGACAGCTAGCACCAGGGGCAGACGCAATTTCTGGGACCGTTCAAGGATTGGTTAGGCCTCGTGGTACTGTCAATTGATCTACATCCATCAGTTCGATTGCCCCCAGTGAGCGAACAGTATTGTACTGTATCCAGGTGATGCTGAGTTGATCGCAAGCCGCGACATCTTTCCCCGTCTCTAGCTCACCCCGCAAATTGATCGTGGAGAAGGATACCGGGATTAACGCATCTCAAAAACCGGTGCTCTGGAACAGGGGTCATTCTAAATTCCATCGACGCAGCAGATCCCTAGACATCACAATGGTTTACTTATACCATAAGTAACGACGGGATATAAACGCTGTTGCAAAAGATGTACGATGTTCTGTTCGTGATGCAGGCGAAACTAACTCTAACAGAATACTTGTGTCGGTGTCATGATAACTCGTCTTGTGTAATATTATCTGAAATCTGTATATTCCGTAGTTGTCATTTGCTTCGGCATCCTCATTATGTTCATGTCGTCATTGTACAATACAGGGTAGCTGGCCCAGTCTGATTTTGTCAAGCTCTTTTGTGAGGTTTGATAGCTTACATCTCATTGGACAAATTGTTTGATTAGGCAAGCGCTAAGCGAGAGCGAACATCACAACCGATTCGTTGACTTGGAGGCTGGTGGGGTCAATCGGAGTGGATACTGCGGCCTTGTTCGTTTAGTAGCTTCGGTCCTCGTTTAACCTCGCTCAGCCTCGTTTTCCATCGTTTAAATCAATAATCCAAGCAAGGATGAATCAAGCCAAGATTCTAGACTCGCTGTATGTTTCCCCGTGACATACGCGGGGTGCTGGGAACCATTGCTGGACTAAATGAAGAGGAGTTCATCCTCGGTAGGTATTCGGTCAAGCTCATAACGAGCACAAATAAACGTTTGGTCGAGTATTGAGACATTCAATTCTTCCTTGTCACGGCTCTTCCGATGTATCCTTGAGTTACGCCACATAATTTGAAAATGGCTGCTGAAACTGTTGACACATCGTGGATGTGGAATGCTGACTTCCACGAGAATTCACCCAACACTGCTGGGCGTTTCGTCCATTTCCGAAAAACACTTCTTGTCGACAGAGAGATCCCACCATCCCTCACAATCAGTATTACCGCTGATACACGGTACAGACTATACATTAATAGCAAGTTTGTGACTTTTGGGCCCGTCAAGGGTGATGCAAATCTCTGGTTCTACGAAGAAATCAACATCAGTCCGTATCTGCATCAGGGCCAAAACCAGATAGCGATCCATGTCCTGAGACTCTTCCACGGGTCCTCCTATGGTACAAGCTTCCCAAGATTAGGATCTGGTGGTGTCCGAATCGTAACTACTATCGATGATCCAATTTGGTCGCCACAACTTCGGAGCAGTGTCCTTTGGCAGACGGCAGTAGATCCCTTTGTGGATTTGCGTACTGATGAA
This sequence comes from Fusarium chaquense, assembly GCA_020137375.1. NCBI lineage: Eukaryota > Fungi > Ascomycota > Sordariomycetes > Hypocreales > Nectriaceae > Fusarium > Fusarium chaquense. Next base: position 88,879 of record JAATNT010000152.1, read on the forward strand.
CCCGAAGATGACTTTCTTCACATTTTCGAAAAGACGTCGGTGAATATCGCCAATACCACCGCCTTAGTGTGGTCTTCTGCTATTTTGTTGGAGTACCAGAACTCGACAGGGGTTACAGCACCATGGAAGTTATCGCCTCGTCTCATTCCTCAAATGAAACGCCACAAGTCCCAATTCAAGACTGTTCATAATGTAGACAGCACCTTAACAGCCGAAGCCTGGAAGAACATCCTAATGAACCCCGATGCCGAAGATAGTGGCCTCCTGTTGCCATATGGCACTAAACATCAGCTGGATATAGAGGCTTGGTCACATACGACCGCGTTCCTCCGTTTTCGTTTCAAGCGTCCTGAGTCTCCCGGCTCCAAGATGATTGTTACTTACTCGGAGAGTTATGAGGATACTCCCATCTACATTCCCTACCTTCGCCAAAAGGGCAATCGGCTTGACACAACAAAGCTGTTAATTGGACCCCAAGATATATACGACTTTCAAGGCCAGGAAGGCAACTTGTGCCTGGGTTACTACGAAGACGAAGACAAAGATGAAATTTATATGCCTTTCCATTGGAGATCTTTCCGATTTCTGAGGATCACTCTTTGGGCAGGTTCCTCTGACTTGAGGCTATGCGGGATCGACATGGAGGTGGTTCACTATCCTCTGAACATTCTATCAGATGTCAGCACCAACTCAGACCATGACGAGGTCAAGAAGATGTATGATACAAGTATACGAACGCTACAAAATTGCATGCACGATTGCTACGAGGATTGTCCATTTTACGAGCAACTCCAATACGCCATGGATACACGGAGCTCATGTCTCTTCACCTACTACGTATCTGGGGATGACCGCTTGGCTAGACAAGCCATCATTCAGCTACACAACTCGTTTCAACCTCGTCTCGGACTCACGGCAAGTCGAGCACCATCGACTCAGCTGCAGATTATCCCTAATTTCTCTCTCTATTGGGTCTGTATGCTACATGACCACTTCACCTTTTACAATGACAGTGACTTCATTCGGCCTTTTTTGCCGGTTGTCGATGCCGTGCTCAATTTCTTCGACTCTCGCATTCAGCAGGAGACTGGTTTAGTAGCTGTGAGGAGCGAGGAGGGTATCTGGAACTTTCATGACTGGGCGGAACAGTGGCGGCCATATGGCATCCCGCAATCAGTGGAAAGAACAGGCATCTCAACTTATACCAACAGTCTGTACTCGTACACATTGAACCTCGCTTCTGGTCTACAAAGTGCCTGTGGACGTCGACCTTGCCTCGCTAGCGAATATCTACAAAGAGCAGATCGCATCGCCAACGCCTTGAAAACTCACTGCTTTGATGGTCGTTACTTTGCCGATAGCTTGGCCTCTAACTCTGATCGAAAAACTGACATCAGTCAGCATAGTCAGGTTTGGGCAGTTCTCAGTGGCGCCATCAGTGGGTTACAGGCTGAGAACTTGCTTAGAGATGTGCTTAATCCCTCGCGGGACGGCAAGGACTTGTTGATAAAAACTTCAATTTCGATGTCATTCTACACGCTGCGCGCTATTAGCACTGCAGGAGGCAACCTGTATGAAGACCTGTATGCTGAGTTTTGGGAGCCATGGCGAGACCAACTGGCCCTCAATTTGACAACATGGGAGGAAGATGACGTGTCCCATCGCTCAGACTGTCACGCCTGGGGCAGCGCTCCTCTATACGAATTTCTAGCAGAGGTGGCTGGCGTGAAGCCCCAACTGCCCGGTTGGGAACAGATACGATTCGCGCCACGGTTGGGCCTTTATCCGTCCTTCGATGCAACTGTCCCATTTCTAAGGAATGGAGAAATTGCACTAGCCAAGGTATCTTGGAGCTCATTGGATGGCGAAGCGATTCTTGTTAAATTGCGTATCGAAAAATTAGCTGAGCCAGTCTTGGTGTGCGTACAACTTCCTGGGCAGCCGGAAAGGATTAGGTCTATGAGGAGTTCTGAAGAGATGGTATTCTGTTGTCCACGAGATATGTAGAAAACGATTTAACTATAGATAGATATGTGCCATCGACATTCTATTCAGACCGAGCTTCGTTAAAATTCTGATATGCTGATGCAGCAAACAAGGGACCACGAAACCAACTATCCGCATTGTTCTCAGACATGTCAACCCATTCATTGTTGGAAAACACCGGGAGTAATGGGTTGAATTGCTGCATATCTGCATAGGCGGCGTTGCTATCTGCCAGACTCGGACTCTCCACAGCGTGTAACATGGGATCTGGGCGGGCAAGGTCTTCCAAACGAGACGTTGGAACTCGCCAATCAGAGACCAGATGCAGAACGGTATTTTGCCCTACGATACCACCAGTCTCGATTTCAGAGAGAGATTGACGAAGAAGGCGCGAGTACGTGGAGCTGATTTGAGAATAGCGGCTCATTCGGTCGAGAAGATTGGAGAAGATAGATAAACGTTCACTTAGGTCTGACTCATCTCTGCCTGTATTATACCTCCAAGAGATCAAGAACCGGGCGGCAACCCAGACGGACCATGCAAAGGGCCATCCAAGCTTGTCAACTACCTGTATACCGGCTTTAGTAACAATCTCGGCCAGGACTTGGCTACTACAAAGACAACGTTCCTGTGACCGCTGATAAGTCTCTTGATTAGTTTCTGGGTTGGCGATATCTCGTGAAGGCGTAGCTATGTAGCCATTGAGGTAGATCATCAGCGCGTGAAAATAACCATGTAGCATCAAGACCGCTGGGTGCGCAGCCATCTGTACACTGGTCACAGCACCGTTTTGACCATTCCAGAGTAGTTCAGGCGGTATAGAACTGACCCAGGCGTCGAGCTTAGAAGAAGTTGTTTCGAAGTCTTGCTGCCAAGATGGGAATGTGTCATGGCCATTGCAGAAATCAGCATAGTTCATACCAACTCTGTGAGCCATTCGAGACAGATCATAGAGTTCCAGCTGATAGCTGAAGATGAAGGCGGGGGTCATAGCTGACTCGCCCAGCTCGGCCTGATTATCTCGCCAGACTGCGTCTCGGGTTGGTAGAAAATGCTGCACGTGGATGTCGCTCAATGTCGAGATGCAATTAGTAGTGATAGAGATAGTCGAGTCTAGTGCGTAAATAGCCCAGAATAATCGCTGTCTAGAGACAACTTCCCTTCTACTCAGCGTCGCGTGCGTTTCCGCCTCGGCTGACGTTCTGAAAACTAGACCGTCGGTATTTCTGAGCTGAACTGCCAGCCTCGTCGCGACAGCCAGAGGGCCAGAGACTTGCGCACTATGTGTCATACTCGAAAGGTCCAAGATAAGAACAGCCAAGACTTCTAGAGAACTATAAGAGGGCTCTTCGAGAACATCAACGAAAATTCTCCGCTTGGAATATTTCCAAAACGAGTCGCTCGAGATCTGGTTTAGACGAGAGTCGAAAGAGTACGGTAATGCGACTCCAAAGAGAGCGTGGTGGAGCATTGAAGGCTCATCTTTAGAGCCAAGGTCGGCAAAGACGCGTTGAACATCTAAGAATGGAAACCAAGGATGGATGTGCCGAAAGTATAATGACATCAAAGAGACAACGAGGTCAGCGGGAGGAGGGAGCTCAGTGACCCTACGAGTGCGCTCTAACGTTGGAGCTGTGATCCGTTGGGCGGGAGAAGTTGACGACGAGGGTGATGAGCTTTGCTCGGCCAGTGGTGCGATAGCTCGGCTGGAACTGTTTGTTCCCGAGGTGCTGCGAAGGGCGCGCAGCTCTGCTTCCAGTCTCTCTGTTGGTTGTTAGATTCAATATTACTGAAAACCACATGATCGACCCAGACATGGATAAATGAGACTAACCAATCTTGTTCTCAAGCTCTTGTCGATGACCAGCTGGAAATCCTGGCTTCCGACGACCCGAATAATCGCAGTCCACCCTTGCACTCACGCATCGTTCGCAGGCAGGCAATTGGCGGTCACATTTTGCCTTTCTTTGTCTGCACCTTTCACATCTGCAAAAAAATCACAAGTTAATCGTCTGGTATCAGCTGCCAAGGCAGCGGGCCCACAACGTACGAGACCATGCTTCGGGACATGTTGCACCGCTTTTCGGATGTGTTGTGTTGCATGTCAGGTTAGTGGCTGATAACAAATGGGGGACCCTGACCTTTTTATGTCGGTCTAACACGGCCGATGGATACGCCGTCATGTCAGACTGAGGCTAGCGCTCCCCAGGTTCTCCACGAAATCGTATTACTCGGAATTTCTGGGGTAGACATCGTCGGTCGGTCCAATGACAACCGAGTCTAGCGTGTCTACTCGCGTAGCACAAGTGCTTTGCGAGATGTATTTATATACCCACTCGGGCATCGAAGATCGCACATCACTTAGACACAACCTGGCCTGTCAAACAGTCTTTCCACGCAAACAATGTCTGAACCAAATCCCTCCAAAGACATGGCTAACTCCAGTCCACCATCAGTTGTGGATACCACTCGTTGGTGGAGGTTTCCCAATCTACGTACTCTCAATCTACTCATGATCATCCCGCTCCTTTCAATCTTTTCGCAAGGGTATGTTCATCCAACCTTCGTTCCAAATAGCCAAGCTGACTAAAATATCATAGATTTGATGGAAGTATGATGAACGGTCTACAGTCGGTGAGCCATTGGCAGACTTACTTTGGATCTCCAACTGGTGCTCTGCTCGGCTTCTTCAATGCTGCCTACCCACTTGGCGGTATCCTCGGCACTTTCGCCATTTCACCTGTTGCTGATGTCTATGGAAGAAGATGGGGAATTGCCTTTGGGGCCGCACTATGCTGTATCGGTGCTGCTATCCAGGGCGCTTCCATTAATATCGCCATGTTCATCATTTCACGAGTTATCATTGGCGCAGGAAGTGTTGTTGTCGCTGGAGTGGGCGCTCCATACATTACCGAGATAGCCCACCCAAACCAGAGAAGTACAGCGACTGCTCTGTTCCTGACCTTCTACTCCATTGGATCCATTATCGCAGGCTGGTGCACCTTTGGTACCTTCCGGATCGACAACACAGCATCATGGCGCATTCCATCTGCTCTTCAGGGTCTCCCTTCGGTTATCCAACTCCTCTTTATCTGGTTCGTTCCCGAATCTCCTCGATGGCTCGTCAGTCACGGTCGTAATCAGGAAGCGTTGGCCATGCTTGCAAAGTACCATGGTGAAGGAGACGAACTGGATCCCGTTGTCCAATTCGAATACACCGAGATTCTACAGACTTTGAGCGCCGAGGCGTCAGACCACAACAACATCTTTTCATTCCTCAAGGATCTGGGCAGTACCGCTGGTAATCGCAAACGCATGTTCATCATGATTTGGGCCGCTATTTGCTCCCAGATGTCAGGCAATGCCTTTGTCTCGTACTACCTATCCCCTATCCTGCACTCAGTCGGGCTAAAGACGGACCTCCAGCAAACTCTTATCAACGCTACCAACCAGATGTTATCTTGGTTTTCGGCCATCTACTTTGCTACTTTGCCAGCCAAGGTCGGCCGCCGCAAGCTGTTCTTATGGTCTCTTTCCGCCATTTGGGTTATTGACATTTGCATCACCGCAGGGAGTGCCGTGTTTGCTAAAGACAATAGTAACAAGGCTGCGGCGTACACTGTGGTGGCATTTCTCTACCTCTTCTCTCCTGCCTATAACCTAGGCTTTAACGGCAATCTCGGCCTCTACATCCCTGAGATCTTGCCCTACCGCATGAGAACTAAGGGCTTGTCTTTCTTCTATTTTGTTCAGTTTTGCTTCATGATGCTTTCTACTTTCACTGTACCTATCGGCCTCGAGGATATCACTTGGCGTTTCTATATCGTCTTTGTCATTTGGGTCATGATTGAGTTTGTCGGTGTCTGGCTTGTCTTTCCAGAGACAAAGGGTCCGTCGCTTGAGGATATTGCATACATCTTTGATGGACCTGACGGCGCTGTTGGAACTACTTCCGAGGTTAGGATTGAGGACAAAGTGTAGTTATGTTGGGTAAGGATCAAGTCTTATAGCATATCTATCCTCAGCTTCCATTTCTGATATTCCTATTATGTTACTCTGTTCCGTACATCAATATTTAGTCCTGATATATGATATTTTGTGCTGACAAGTGTGTGTCGAATATTTGCTCTATATCACTTCATAGCATCCCAAACTGAAGGGCCCGCGACGAGACCTGTCTATTAGAAAATATCATAGGCGCGCATGATGACTAGCACAAGCTTTAGAGGTGAAAGGTCTAACGGCGATAGAAGACTGAAATTGTAACCGATATTTCGGAACTGGATGAATCGTACCTGCGGCAGACTGGTCGTTGTCAATGCTGCTCTAGAAGTGATACTCCCGGGTAGAGCGGGCTGATTCTAACCAGCGACTGTCGTAAGACAATAACCATTACTCAAACCAAATCTATACCGCAACTTGTTCTATTCAGAGACAATTCAACAGCTATGGAGAGATAAATAGGAAGTTAACATATCTTATACTACAGCTTACCTACACCAGGAGATTATCATACTAGACCCTCATCAATATTACCCAATCAAATTAGAAGTTTCTTAATTTACTACCTAGTTCCGCTTTTCTAGTGCCTTTAAAACAGCTAGCCGCCTACCGTATTCGGAATCTACCTTTCAAGTCTCTACATCTATCCATTTTATATTTAGCTCTCGCATATTATAGATTCCCTTGATAACAACTACTACTATTGCCATTCACTTACTATATATAAATCTCACACCGTCTGAGCTGGCCGTAGATAGAAAAGGCACCTAGCCTCAACAAAAATGTCAGACAAGCCCCCAAAAGTGCTTCCTTCAAAATAGTGCTAAATGCAGAAACGGGCATCTTGTAAACACCGATAGGCTGAACTCTGTGGGGTATGTATGCCAAGATTTGAAGTCAATAGGGCAGAAAGCTCATGCAGTCACCTTTCCACATGAAACGCCATGTTTGGAATACTATTTGTCGATCGTACTGCAGATCAGCCGAGTGAGGCCACCTTCCTAAAATGCCGTCTTACGTGAGATCCAGATTCAACGCGACACAGAATTCAAGATCTTTACGTCAGGATTTATTCTGTAAAAGTCTTTTTGCGGAGGAGAATCACCTTGAGTGAGAGAAACTCAACCCTATATAGAATATTCTACTGGTTGTGCCGTATAGGTTCCAAGGTAAGCTACCCGGCCCAATCGGCAGGAATGGTAACATGGGGCTCACAGACATTATCTCTTTGAGGTCTGTGAGGGGACCTTTTGGTATGCATGAGTTTACGGCAAATAGAGATACAGGTACATGCAGCAGGTTTATTGGCGCATATAACTGCTACAGTAAATTGTCTGAAGTTAACAGACCGCTACTAACAGTAGTGCACTATAGAAGGGAAGGACTATTATTATCTATAGAGATTTGGTGACATTATTACTTTAGAGGTGAACTGAGGTCACTGATGAAATGGGAGGTGGCTTCTCTCCTGCTTTTGTGGGGGACACTAAAAGGTCCCATTATGGACGTCTAAGAGATGGCAGGAGCTAAGACACACATATCGACTTCGAGATTTGAAGGCTCCTAGTTGTGTGGCCTTGCCTCAATTAGAAATGATGTTCAGGACTTGTGAGACAGAAATAGAATCTCTCAAGTGCTTGTGGGCAGAATGCTGAGTAGTAGAATCAGTTGTGCAATAGAGGCTGAGGTTCCTTCGTTCCCCCAAGAACATAAGTCGAATCACCAGAAAGAGAAGGGCTTTGGCGGCTATCTTCTGTGTTGATCGACTATAGAGTATAATGTCTCAGTCCCGAGTTCCGATGTGGTTTCCGAGCTTCCGGCACATGTACATTTGTTCGCACTCGGACTATCAGCTGACCGCCACGTACGTGTAACTCCGAACGTCTGTGTGATACGAGGAGGATCCTTGTGAACTCGACGATCCTCCCTTGTGCAAGTGCCGCAACCAGTAACATTGTTACATAGGTTACTAAGTGGAGTTGTTAGTGATGGCGATGCGGTCAGCTGGCGAATGCTGTAGCTTGAGCCTTGATAGCTCATTTCCTGGATGATGAACACATCAAGGCAAGGCGATAACCAATAAGTAGAGTGTGAACCTGAGGTGATGATGATGATAGACTAATTTCTTACAGTTGAGGACTTTTGGGAGGATTCAGTTGCACGAGACAAGGTGCAGTACAGACTGTCTTACAAAATCGTAAGATGAATTTTGTCTGAGGAACCACTGTTGAGCATGTCTCAATGAGATTTGCCATTTGCACACCTGCCGAAGACTATAAGAACTCGAGGGCTCTCGCACTCTTTACATCTCATCATCCTCATTCATCTACTCAACGATTATACCTCAACAGATTCTACAGCAATCATGAAGGCCACTCTCTTCGCCTCCCTCCTCCTCGCTCTCGGCGCCACAGCCACTCCCGCCATTGACACAGTCACCATTGAGGACGGCGGCCACACCTATACTGGAATCGACAAGGTAAGGAACTCCATTTTACCCTTCTTCCCGGAACTTCACTGACACCTATATCTTATAGCCCCTCCTCGCCCTCCGTGGCCTCGAGGCTCGTTGCAGCTGCTTCCCTTGCTACTCTCCCCACGCGGACTGCGATCCTGGAAAGTGCCAGTGTGCTGGTGACTATGGCTGCTGGTCTTGCGGTGGCGGTCGCATGCAGTGTCAGCCTGGCCCTGGATCTGGACAGTGCTGGACTTGAGCTGGTTCATTGATGGGAACTCCCTACGTGGGAACAGTTGGGGACTTTCATCTACTATCACTTCATAAGTTTGGCAACAATAATTTAGCATTTTGAGAATTCTCAATAACTAGTCGTTAAAATTTAAAGCCCCTGATAGGAATCCTGGACTCACTCTCTGTTAGTACATTTCGCCAACAGATCTTTATTCACAGACGTGTCTTACCCCCCTACTGTCCACCGCCATGGCCTTCATTTTGTCACTCGGAGAACAGGTCAAGTTGTTACTCTATGTCGCTTCATAGAATGATCTCGAACTATTGCAAACCAGTTTCATGCAAGTACTTTGTTGCCATACTTTCCTCCCGTAGCTCTGAAAGTGTCCTCCCATTTCCGAAGTAGGCGAATCGATTCGACCCAAGATACTTGATCTTGTAATCCTCCCATCTTGGTGTTTCTAGCACTTCCTTGTAGTGCCAAATAGATTCACGCTATGGGCCAGTCACCGAGTTATCACCCTTGCTATTCTTGTACCTGATTCTGTCAGCGTCGTTCCGAACCTTGGTAGGGAAGGTAGAGCGTTCCAAATTGAGCTGCAACCATTGACTTACCAACTGGAACAGGAACCAGTCCATACTAAGTTCTCCATGACTTTGTTTCTCTGCTCCATGAATTCTTGCGTAGCTTCTTCCTCTACCTCCAAGCTTCCAATACCTTCTGTCTGCATCTTTCTTACGCGTGAGAATGCATAGTCTACTGCAAGTTCCAGTCCCACGATGAGTGATACATTACTGATGGGCGTGTTAGGGCCGCCAACGACGGTATATTTCGCATTCGTTAGCATACGGCCCTTTCTGCTTCATTCAAAGGATTTCAGCTGACACCAACAAAGATCATGAACACGGCACGAAGGCTGATACCACTTCCGCCCTGCCGAGGCTGATCATTTCGTAAATCCAGCTCCCCGCCAACTCCGGCTTAGGAATTATTTTAGGTTCTTCAGAATTCCGGGTGTTTTCTTCACTTTAACGGATGTCAGCATTTCCTATTTCCATTTTTCCTACCTACATGTCATTCCGCTTCGTTCTCAGCGATACCTGTTTGTATAAGTGAATCAGAATTGAATTATTATGCCACCGGGATTGACTTTTGCTCACACCCTCTCGATGATATTCTTTAGCTATATCTAGTATTAGTAGAATACTGCTTCTTTAAGGTTTGAAACGATTACAGGTTTTGTGGATAGTCAAAAATATATGAAAAGAGACCTGAAGTCCTCAAAATCTAATCCATTACACTAAATCAATCGTTTTCTCAAGGATATTTTTCGTCCAACAATCCTGAAACGGAAGACAGGAAAACCCTACCCGTTTGTACTCCTCAATGCTCCCCTCTGTGGAGCCAGTTGCTTCTAGAATCAGCGCACAGCCTGTCACTCCCTTCGTGTAATCGGTTCCAGGAACGTAGGCAGTCCCTATCAAGATGCACGCATATGTTTCTTGACCACATGGCATTGCTAATGTTGTGTCCATGAAAGCAGCTCGAGTAAAATTGTGTCGCCTCTCTGTCGACCCAGGCCTTGATTCGGGGTCCATGCAAGGCCTAAGCTCGAGCTCGAAGGCAGGGAAAATCTTAAACGCACTTTTTACTCTTAGTCGTGCCTCAAGAATCTGACCTGAGGTATCTGATCCTGCCGACTTGACTTCCCAGTCCTTCACCTTTAGTAGTGGTTGCCAAGATTCTAGTGATGATAGGAATCTCACGGGTCCTCTACTGATGGCCCAAGACCAAGATGGCAATATTAGCTGAAGGTCTTCTCTCGACCCAGATGTAGTGGTAACATGCAAGATGTCATTAGGTGACTCGTCTTCGACTAACCAAGCCAACCCTTCGGGAATAGCCGATTCCCACAAGCCCGCTCCATATCTTTGAGGAATGTGCTTCTGAATAAGAGCAGCAATCCCAGATAGAGCAGGTAGCCTATCGCCCCTAAACGTGAAACTGGCACTATTATAGCCTTCGATAAAGCTATACCACTCACGTATCACTTGGCTAGCTCCTTTTCCTTTCCTCTGAAGATTTCGAAATACTGGCATAAAGTCGGAAACCTCCTCGTAAACCATGCCATTGTTTCCGTCCCGGAGACTATCCCCAGCTTTATCAACCTCTGTGGCCCGACAATCGTGGCATTCCCACAAGACCATATTGGCCGCAAAATGAACGATTCGCGCTGATAAAATCCGCTCTTGGATAGCCCAACCTCTCTGGTATAAAGGAGATTGTTTTATCTCCGAAATCCAGCTAGGGGCTTTTGGGAGAATTGATATGTGTCGTATTTCACCTGAGGACTTTCTCCGTCGGAGGATAACAGGCTTTGGATCAAATGCCAAGGCAGGTCGTGGTAAAAATAATCCACAATCTGAAGACTTGGCTCCAGTTGCTGCTATTGTAACTGCCGCATTTTGGTAATAGTAGCCGAAACGGGTAGCCTCGTGAGACCAATCTTCTTGGTGAGCCACATCATGAGGTCCCTCACTTTGCAGTATGCAGAGAGCATCAACCCATAGGTATCTGAACCCTAGTCTGCGAGTAAAGATAATCGCATCTCGTATGGTTTTAGGAAGCTGAGGGAAAGGCAAAGCCAAAAGCATCTCTTGTAGGTTAGATGTAGTCGTTCTAGCCAAATGATCGCTGACTGGCCCCCAGGCATAGCTTAAAGCAACGTATTGAATATTCTCAGAAGCTTGGTCGATATTAGGAAGAAAGAGTCTTGGAAGATGACAACTATCAGCTGTACCAACATCGACAAGTCTAGTGGGCACGCGATCAATGTGTATCGGGATATCCTGTTGTCCGCAATGACTGTGCGTGCTTCGACAGTTCCGAATCCACGACGAAGTCAAACAAGCAAGGTTTTCGATACCTTCCTCAGAAGTAGGATCCTGAAGCTGGCCAACTAGTTCTTTGTACGCTTTAAAAGCTTGTTCCTGCGCCCCATCATCAAATAGGACGGGTAAGTATGTGCTGTCGGGTGAACTTCGTTGATGAACTTTGACTGATAATATGTCAATACGGCCTTGTTTTGAATCAGATTCAATTGTAGAATCTTTAGTAGAGATTTCGATCGGTGCTCCGTTGTCTTGGAATAAGACACCTCCATTGTAGATAAACGACTGGGAGATCACTCGACATAGTGCACAACCCTGGCGAGCTGACGCTTCAAGAGATATTATGTTGGGCTTCAAGATCCGGGTAATATAGTTAAAATTGTGACTTTGTAAAGATTCTTCGAATAGTAGACAGTCTGAACACAAGTGTTCCGCCATGATTGAAATTTGAGTGAGCATCGACGTGAAGATCTACAACAACGTCTTACTTTTAATAACGCGATTGTAGTGGGGCTCTTGCAAGTGTAAAAAGTACCCCGCACTTGACTGTGTTACTTCTGAGGATGAATCTCTGATAATTATCTGCCTAGTAAGATAGCTAGGTACTATGGAGTGGAAATAAAAATCGACTCAAACGTCAAAGAGCGGGATGCGTAGTTGAGAGCTTATAAGCACTACAAGTAACTTGGCACTGTATTCACAAGACCTATCCGATGCATAATCTACATGTACAGCTCTTCGTTTTTATCTCCCAGTAGGCCTTTTCTCAGGCTGCTAATAATTTTCAGGTGACTTACCAACCCTTTCTGTCGCACAAATGTCGCGCTCGAGCCCACTCTGGTTTCTGGATTTCGTCCAGGGTTGTATCGCATTCTTCAAGGGGAAAGCCTCTTGACAGGGAGCGAGGAGACCTTCGTGATGGCATATTCCACATAGGAACACTTATTCGCTGTCCACGGGTGTGCTCCTATCTGACAGGGACACACAGGGAGGAGAAAGGTTCCACTGAAATATCGAGACTTGTCGTCTATCTCTCGTGTTTCTGGGCTGATCATATTGAAAGCTGCAAGCTCAATGTCAACCCTTGACACAATGAGTTATGCGGGAGCATGATTTTTTACTTGATTAGTGTCAGCTTGTTCTCTGAGCATACTTCATATGTCATATGAGCCTTCAAATCGGTGTAGAATTCACTTGGGGAGGTTGCAGTCTGTCGTCATCTTGTTCTGGTTGGTCGGGGCCTGTAATGATCCATATCTGAAAGGGTTAGGTCAAGCTTTGCAGTTCAGACAACCAATCAATCTATTGTTCCGTTTAATCAAGCTTTTTACAAGTATGGTTGTAGGAGACGTTTTCACTCGTTTGTAATGGGCTATTCGTCGATGCTGGTCGCAGAATAGGAGATACGCCAAGGTATCACTCGCAATTTCGAGATGGCCCGCTCAGTGAATCATCGCTTCCACGAGACAAACAGACAATTGGTTGGATACCGCCGCTCATCCTGTGTTATTGGCTGAACATAGTCGTTGATGATGACCAAGAATTGTATTTCCCCATACTCAGCCAAGTCAAATTAACGGCCTGAAAATATCATTAATCAGCTGGTGGAGACAAACAGCGGAAGACTAACCGTAACGAGCAGTATCTCGTCAGCAGTCGATCCCTGAGCAGGCCTCAACATCTGCAAACAACCTTGCACTTACCATAGCAGAGGATCAGCAAATCTTTTTCCCTTGAAACCAGCGATGAGCCGGATAGGATTGACTCGATACGAGGTGAAAGCCTGCAAAGCCTGTCAATCGTCCAAGAGGAAGTGCACCAAGCAGCAGCCCAAATGCCGCCGTTGTGACCTTCGCGGCTTGGACTGTCTCTATGAGCCTTTACCCAACACCTTTGTCTACCAAGCTACACAGAACTCCGGGGGCCAAGCTTACCCGTTGGCAACCTTACCAGAGCCGGAGTTGTTGCAGTCAGGCCAAGACGACAGTTGGTCCGAGCTGGTAGACGTAGGAGTGGACAGTCGTATAAACCATCATGGCACCCCGGGTACTATCTCTTTAGAAGACCTAAAAGTGGCTTGGTTCCTTGATCCAGAATCCTGGAGGGCAGTTCCGATCCGAGAATCCAATAGGGCACATCTAACGACGGACATGATCCGGGGGCTTCTGTACCAAACAAGAGACTGGCTGGAGGATTGGACAAAAAGCGGAAGTAATGTGTTTGTGCATCATGAACTTTACAGAAATAGTCTCCCTGACTGCATCAGCGATGCTTTCACAGCACTGTCTTCTTATTTGTCAAGGACATCGGAGACCAGTGAGATGGTACTCCGGATTACAGAGCAGAAGGCGGAGAGGTTATTGGTGTCTGAGGGCAATAAAAACACAGCTGGAGACATCCTGAGTAGCCTAAGTCGTGTACAAGCACTCCTGGTTTATTGCACGATCCGACTACTGGACGGTGATCTACGCCAACGCCACAAGGCGGAACAGCATCTTCAGACCCTACGGGATTGGACAAAGAAAATGATTGATAATGCTCTTGAGGCTACGAATAACGGAGACATGATTGTCAAGAACCATCTCACGAATGTAAGCCCGCAATATTTCACATTGCCGCTTCTTTTGGGGCAGTTCTCTCCTGAGCAGCTACTCTGGCATTCGTGGGTACTGTCAGAGTCTATTCGAAGGACATGGTGTGTGTCCATGGGCCTTCAATCAGGCTATGAACTGCTGAAAACTGAATCTGGTCCTTGTTACGGGACCTTGCCCATCACTACGAGAAAGGGGCTTTGGGAAGCGAGGTCGGCATTCGGCTGGACAAAAATGTGTGCTGAGAGCAACATTGGCTTTATGTGCAGGAATGACCATGAAAAGGTCATGTTGGATATGGAGCCCGGGCATATTGACGACTTTGCGTTATATATAATGGAACTCGATATTGGTCCCGACAGGATGACTAGATGGAGATCTGAACGCTCGGGGTGACATGAGAGGAATCAAGGGATTTCGGATCAGCCTCTAGACAAATCGTAATGCACAAGTAGGATAAGGGGTTGTAGATAGGTGATGTAACTTCAGTGGATTGTTCCGCTCCAGCTTGCGGACTGCTTTGTTATAATGCCCCGCAGATCCGCAACCCTCCGCTGGCTGAGTCAACAACAGGAAAGGGATGTATCTATCAAGAATCAAATATTTAAATACAAGGGCATCGTCATACTTGACCACAGCCTTCTTTGTCCCATTCACAATATCTCAACTCCTCATCTCCAGACCCTCAAAACAGCCCATCATGGCAAGGCAGTGGATTCTCAACGACCAGCAGGGCTTTGAGACATCGCTCAAGTATGAGACCAAAGTTCCCATTCCGTCCAAAGATGAGCTAGGTCCAAATGATGTTTTAGTTAAACTCTTTGCAGCCAGTCTCAACTATCGAGACCTCGTCATTGCTGCATCAGCTGTCCGTATATAGATGTCCAGAGTTGTCGACGTTGACATCAACTGACAAAGTTTAGCAATTCGGACCCATAACCCCACCAATGGTCCCTTTATGTGACGGAGCAGGCTCAGTCGAAGCTGTTGGCTCTTCTGTCAAAGACTTGACACCTGGTGATCGAGTCATCACTTTTCCTGCACCAGACGTGGTGGCGGAGAGAGGCAGCGACGCTGATGTCAACATGTCAGATGTACCGACCATGCTCGGCTTGGGTACCAAAGGAACGCTCCGTACGCATGGAGTGTTCTCGGAAGGGGCTCTTGTTCATGCGCCCGTCTCTCTCGATTGGCTTCAAGCTGCCACTCTCCCCGTCACCTGGATCACAGCTTGGAACGCTCTCGCGGAACTAGGCAAAGAACAAATTGGACCACACACCTGGGTCCTGGTTCAGGGAACTGGAGGCGTCAGTGTAGCGACCCTGCAACTCGCATCGTCGTTTGGACTCACCGTCGTGGCGACTACTTCATCTCAAGAGAAGGCAGAGGGTTTGAAAAGACTTGGTGCGACTCACGTTGTCAACTATCGCGAGAATCCTACTGGTTGGGGCAAAGAGGCGCGATCTTTGACACCTAATGGAGTAGGCTTCGATATGATTGTGGATATCGGCGGTGATAAAACACTCAAGCAGTCACTCGAAGCAGTGCGCCCTTATGGGTCTATCCAAGTCGTTGGTGCTGTTGCGCAAGGCACAGAGGTCGTTCCCATGATGGGGGCTCTCATGTTCACGTGCACCATCCGTGGGTTCCTCATGGGTAGCCGGAATCAGTACAGAGATCTTGTGCGATACATCGATGGGAAGAAGCTCAAACCGGTATATGATGGTACGGTCTATGAGCTAGCAGATGCCACGGAGGCTTACAGGAAGCTGAAGGAGCAGAAGCACTTCGCCAAGGTCGTTATCCGCATCGACCACGACTAGATCTGACGCTGTAAGAACGAGTTAGAGCTTTCAGAAGAATCAGGTTCGGAATACTTTAGAATTACAATTATTTATCTGAATATATATCTATTTATTGCTGAATCATATGAGAGTTGTTCCACAGGTGGTCAGTATCGGGATGTAAGAATACTAACTTTGCCTCTTCAGTGACTATGTATTAAATGTTAGGTGACCCATGTCCTAGTCTTCAAAACGTTGATTGCCACAGTCTTGGAGGCCTTATCAGTTATAGTAAGCTTGAAGTAATAGTTATCAAAACGATGGTATTAAATATTATAAAGGTAATAGTTAAACTAATTAAACCTTTACGCTAGGATAATAGCGATATCTGAATAAAATGAAAATATAGGTCTATCTCAGACAAAAATACAGATATCCAGCTATATGCATACCAGATCCTGTCTCCACCTGTCCTAGGGCGCCATTTGCTAGGGTTATCTACAGGGCAGACCTCTAAAGATCTCTCATAGAAACAGCTGAAGAACTCAGTGTTGATATCAAAACTGGGTGAAACGTCATCAAGGCCGAATTCGAGGCTACAGAGGTTATTCTGAATGGCACAGAATAGGAATTGCAAGATATCAGTACTGAGTTATATATACAGACAGTTGTAAAGGGCAGTGCGGTGGCAGAGTCTTGGCTGCATCGACGCGCTTTGGCCCCTGTCCATCAGATCATTTCTGAACACTTTGAAATCGAAAATAGATAACAGAGCAGTCAGGGGCCACCAAAACGGCACATCCTGGTTATGATGCCTAAAATATAGCCAGTAATAAGCGTTCTAGTACCGCCAAACAACTATTTACCCACATTAGTACCAGAAAATTTTACTTTATCACCAGCCGTTACTTAATTTATCTTGATCTGTTTAAATCTCCTGACATTAATTCCTACATGAACATCTTGGTTAGCGACTTTGCTTTTTGCTCTCAGTTTTATAACAACATCGGATTGCTAGTTAATGTATGATGGATCACTTACCATATAAACTCTTTGGCCAGCAGGTTCCGACATAGCCATAGCTGACGGTACAGTCTCTAAGACACCCATGCAGGGGGATGCAGGCAGGCCTCCATTGTCACCCATGGAAAAACATGACGCGTGTTGGCTGTGACTGTGCTATGGACATAAGTACCCCGGTATGGACTGTTGGTCCTGTCAATTCTCAATTTTAGCTTTCTCTATCTAATTTGGTGCTTCTTGAAGACCCAATTCCTGCCCATGACCTCAAACGAAACCGAGGTCGTTGGCTGGACGCCCTCGCCAGATGGAAGAGGTACCTATGATATAATATTTACATGCCTGGTCACGACATTTTTATGCTGTTGGACCTCTGTGTACCCCAACATACCCGCAGCAGGAGACAGTATCTGGGCTTCGATCAGGGACAAACTTGGGCTTGCATGCCTAGGATTACTTGGTCCCGAGTTCATTATAGTGTTAGCCATTGGGCAAAAGTCTTCGGCAAGAAGATCAGTTGTGGTACGTCACCTGGATGTTGTTAACCACCCCGCAACTAATGTGCTTTTATAGAAGTTCAACCAAGCGGGATATAATCATTGGACAATCACTCATGGGTTCTTCGCGGATATGGGTGGGTTTGTACTCAGAGCTGACGATTTCTCACAACCAATACCCCTCAACGCCGAACAGTTATTTTATCTAGTAGACAACAAATATGTCGACTGCCCTAACATAACTGCTGGAGAACTCAAAGATAGGAATAAGTCGGATGGGTTAGCAAGGTAAGTCGAAACTTTAGTGGCACAACGACCCTCATGCTAACACCCGCAGGCTCATTACAGTATGGCAAGGAACTTGGTTCGTCATTAGCTTCATTGCGCGACTGATTCAGGGACTCCATGTAACAACAATGGAGCTCACGGCAGTGTCGTTCGTAGTTATTCTTTTTGGTACTGCTTGGTGCTGGAAAGACAAGCCAAGTGATGTGGGCACGACTATCACTCTTCACAGCTCTACCAGTATAGAGAACATACTCATAAAGGTAAATAACGACTTATCCCAGGAACTGCCGGACCCGTGCTTATAAATGTTTAGGAGGGACGTCAACCAGATCAGCCATACTATCAAACACCTCTGGAGTTCGTTAGCAGAGATGAAACGGCGCTGAACCTGGCTTGGCAATATTACAACGAATTATCACGAAAGATCCTCGTCTCCCCCTTCTCACGCCGCGTCACACATGTGCCATGGGACAGGAACCCAAGCGACATATTCCTCCGAATGGACTTTGATTTAGAACTCGTAGGAGTCGCATTCATCCTTGTCTTCTGTGCTGTCTTTCTTTCTGCATGGAATTTTGCTTTTCCTACCACAGTGGAGCGCGACTTTTGGCGCGTTGCTAGTATTTACATGTTGACGTATGGCTTTGTCGGGTCGCTCTGGATGGAGTTGTGTATGTGGATCTTTATACCGCAGAATCGTCTCACCGAAGGCCTTGAGCCAAGTCTTGTCGAGCAAGACCTAGCACGGAGACCTCACCCCGTCCAAGACTGGCATCATAGGTTCCAGCAATGGAAAAAGAGTCGACACAGCAAGAAACAGGGAAGCAGAGATCGGGATGGCGATTATCTGGTGCAGCAACCGCCAGCGCCAGGCTTTCTTGACTTTCTCAAAAGATCGCACAATATTTCACACGACAAAGATCCTTATATGGGTGTTCAGTTTGGATTTATTATTGTTACGTCTCTCTTGTGCGTTATTTACTGTGTGCTTCGGGTGTTTATCTTTGTGGAGGACTTTATCGGATTGAGAGCATTGCCGCCGAGTGCGTATGAGACGGTCGAGTGGACAAAGTTTATTCCACATATATAAAGAGGCAAAGAAGGTTAATTTTCACCTAAATTCCTCCTCAGACTGTTCCTCTGCCTCTCTCGATCTTGTTGCTGCGGCATTGCGAGTTTATTTCTTCAATTTTCCTCCATTTATCTCTGTGTTCTTGGCAGATTTGTCTTGGAGTCTTGCCTGCTGCATTCGGCGAGTCCATCAGCTCCGGTCCCCCAATGTTGATCCATCTTTCCAACATTTCATTCTGTGCTCTAATACTTTCCTCAACTCCACTTCTCACTCCGCCAGACTCGGAAATACCAGAAGCAGCTCTGTGGAATGCTGTTTCTTGTTTCAAAGTCCGTTGAGAAGGGTCGCCACCGTTTTGCAGCAAGAAAGGCATAGCGTCCATAGACTCCAAACGCCGGGCTGCGAGATGTAGAGGCGTAACTCCCAACTTGTCGGCGTCGTTGGGACGTGCACCATGGGCAAGTAGAATGGATGTCACGGCTATATCCACCGGCAAAGAAGCCCCAGCGCGGTGAAACAACAAATGTAAAGGCGTTTGTCCCCTGTTATTTCGTATGCTGGCATCTGCTCCCTTACTGCACAGGAACCTGCAGATATCTGTATAGAAATACTTATTTAGGTTCAAGGTTTGGATGGCATGATGCAAAGGTGTATAGCCGTCATTATCCTGGATGTTGACTGTTGTAGGATCGTACGTAAGAAGAAGCTTGATGGTACTGATAGTGTTTTGTGCCCTTTCCTGGAAAACCGATACTGGGATATCTCTGAACTCTTGTATCGTACTATTTTGGGATGCCCAATGGATAGGAAGACGTCCACGACTATCTGGCGAACGTATCATATCCGCGAGATTGACATCAGCCCCTCGACAATCAACAAGTGTCTTCGCTGCCTGGTAATTCCCACAAACACATGCTGTACATAGTGCAGTGACACCAGAAATATCAACGTCGAAAGTGACCTTGGCATGGACATTAGCACCACGATCTATGAGTGTCTTGATTATCTCGGGGCTTGCCCACGGCGCAGCCAAGGTAAGAACAGTGTTGGGCATTTGGTCGACATCATCATCCACCGGGAGAACGACATCCGAAGCCCGAGCACTGCGCTCCAACAGCAATTTTATTACTGCCCAGTTCGTCTCAGGGTGGATTTGATCCCAACGAGGGTAACGGATATATCTATGATTATAGACATCGACAGCTGATAACAGCGCTGTATTGCCTCTGCCGTCTCGTTCATAGATGTCGGCATATAATGGGTTGTCAAGTAAGAACTCTACCATCTTGAGACGGCCCCATCTAACTGCTTCATTTAACAGCTGGAATCCGAACTTTTTAAATCTGATAGTCTCGGGAAAACCACAGTATTCAAGCTAGCGAGACACAAGAGCGAGGAGTATGCCGAGACTCCCATACATGATTGCATCGCAGAAGAGCTTACTCGCCTCATAAATCCTTTCCTCTTCATCAGGAAGTGAAAATATCCTAGGAATTGTTGCAGATTGAACAGTGAGGTATTTTTCAAACAACTCGACATCGTCTCGACGAAGAATCTCGTAAAACAGCTCTATGTCTTCGGTTTCGTGTAGAACAGAACCATCTCGATCGGTTATAGATGTGGGTACCCAACACGGGAGACCGTATAATGGACGATATTCAATTGTATTCTGGGGGAATCTCCGATAGGGTGATTCAGGTTCGGGGAGAATTAGTGAATCCGTCATGGCGGATTGCTGACTTGACAGACCAGTTGATAAGAAAGATGGATGAGGGAAGTATCATACCGGGGCTAAGTGAGTACTTGTGAAATTTGAGTGAAATTCTAGGTCCACTAAGTGGAGCTCATTGGAATCTAAGGTGCGGCGAAGAGTCAGAGCCCGGGTCTGGACTACTGCGTACCCATGTGACTATCTCCAAACGTCATTACGTTGATAATATGGCGCGGTATCTCGAAAGATACATCTATTTTGAGATCTAGGTCAGATATTACATTATAATATTCCAATGACACATCACACGCATTTTCCGCTCCTATTGTCTCCTTGACCAAGACTCATGGACTGTAAACTCGACATCTTTCTTGATACCGTCACGATCTGTGGGAATAATCTCGTCCGAGCTCGCCTCTCCTCCACCGTGTATGTAAACGTCTCGGTCGGTAGGATCGTTCAAAGTTCCAAGTCCCGCCCTCGACGGTGCAGACCGACCATTGCGAGTCCTCCATCCTGCATCTTGAGCATCGCGGAGCATGATGCTTCCAGGCTCTGGGCCGACCTTGTACTTCGAGTTGTCGTTCGATGATAGGAGTGAGCCGAATATGGGCCTCAGCTTCTGGCGTATCCAGCCATATGTGCTTGGCAAGTTTGATGTGACGACGGCGACGAAGGATTCTCGGACGGCCCATGACGCGGCTTGTTGAGGCCCTGTTTCAGGGTTCTGACGTGAAGTTAGCACTGGATACCGTGCAGAGACTTGAGAGTGTATACATTTAGGATGAGGAAGCATCGTAGTAGTCCAGCGATCATAACAAAGATAGCTCCTGAAAAAAGAACTACTAATCCGTACTTCTTGATCTTTGGAATACGAGCGGTCCATAGCATGGGAAGTGGAATCGCCAACAGATAAATATCGGTGGCGATGTTCAAGACAACGATAACTATGATGTAAAGCTTTGAGATCGCAGGCTGACAAAGGTCTGTTCAGCTGGTTAGTTAAGTATCGCACGTTAGTAAGGGAACAACGACATACTGCCAGGATTAGGGTAAATCTGCCACAAGTGATTAAAAGGCTGACAGCTGAAAAGAACGCAACAGAGAACAACTATGTATGTCGCGACAACAATTCCATAGCCAATATGAATTCGTATTTTGTAACCTTCTAGTCCATTCTGAATCGCAAGCATTAGTCTTAATTTGCAAAAGGCTCTTTTGGACATACTGTGAGTCGAAGATAAAAGGCACACAGCGCAGCTTTAATCGTCCAAAGCAGAGAACTGTATATAATCCAACCAGCAATTTGAATCTTGGACCCGCCAACCCTCAATCGATATTCTTCACTCTGAGGCGACAGAGCCTGCCTTTCCGCGTCTGTCATGCCGCTATTCGTCAAGCCATGGAATTTCGTGCCTACAGTATACGCAAGAGCCGTCTCGGCGGAATAAGGGACGAGAGCTAGTAACATAAGGTAATCATCGGCTTGGAAGTTCCGAATACCGACCTGTTTGAATCGCACATATGTTCGGAGGCCGACGATCAGAACGCTGATGCATAGCAGTGTGAATGCCTCCGCAACGAAGCTATCTGCGCCTGCCATGGCTGCAAGCAAAGGAAAAAGAGGTGGGGGAAAAACAGGCGCTTTGAAAAGGGTGAACGGAGTGAAAGAACCTTAACTAGTGACAGCAGAAGCGGCGCGATATATCGACGCCAAGCTCGGGCAATAATCTGGGCCCTGGCCCTGCCAAGTCGGGGTGGCGCTGAAACATTGCGAGTCATTCTACGGATAGGCTTGTTCCTATTGGAGTGAGGGTAAGGCCCAGCAGCTTACAGGGGTATTGATTATGAACGGAATCAACTGCTGGTCGCCAACTAACTTTACTTCAGGGGATCGGCATAGGTTATCCGGATCCCGTCCGCGTTCAGGCATTGTCTGTAGATCAACTGTGTATTTTACGTCAGACTGATCCAAAAGAACGCAGAGTATTATTGCTTTTGAAGTTTGCAATTCGTGGCTACCAGCTGCGTTACTGTTCTTGTTGAGTGTCTTCTAATCTGGCCTGTGCCATGGATCCTATTGCCGGATCAAGCACCCTGGCTTTTATCTTCAGGGGCATTCGGGATAAGTGCTGGGCACAAGCAGGGTATGTATCCTATCTGCACCTTTATTTCGAGATGTGGCAATACATACATATTAAAAAAAATATCTGTACATTACTTATATACATTTCTATATTGCTATGACTGCTTGAAGAGCTAATGCGTCATTTTATGTACTCGAAGTTTGTACTTCAGTGACATTAAAAGGGGTCTTACGGCGTCAAGACATCTTGGCTTGTGTCAGCAACAAGTTATCATGTCTCGCACTGACTAGCCAAACCTTATTCTAGCCAGGCTAGGGGGTGTCAGAAAACAACGGAATGGCTCACACCAAATATCGTCGATCTCCCACCAAGATCCTTCCGCTGTTTTCTGACATCCTGAGACCAGGGTCCTTCCACAAGTAACAATGTCCCCACTATGATCGGCAGTGTGATCAAAACAATGAGGGTCTGTGTCGTTGCTAAGGAAGATAAAGCCTTACAAGTTCTAGTGATGACAGAAAACGCGGGACTTGAGCGTGTGCTAAGTATAGTGGAGGTCAATCCTCCGTCTGGTGTTTGCCATTCCCCCGAGCAAGGCTGATTAGGAAGGCCAGAGTCAAGAGAAGGAGAATGAACGACGCGACGGCAATTGAAAGAGGAGGGCCTGCAGGCACTTATTGTACCTTCCACTATACCTAATTAAGTATACCATGTCGCTAATCTCTGAGGTCAGATTGACTAGTGTCATGCCAGGACTCGCCAGTAACACTTGGGCCTCAATATGTACAAGATAACAGAAATACTCAAGTCAAAGCATTTACCGGGCTTCTAGATTGGCCCTTTCCGTTCCGTGTCGGACAATATGCATACTGCTCGGGGATGAGGCAAGTTGGCCCGCGTCTTGAGCGATGTTGCCTCGGTGGGGTACGCTAAAGCGGTCCCAGGGGATTCCGGAGAGGAGAGATCTAGAAATGGAACTCCAGCGGTAATAGTACCCTTACTAAGTCAACGAAAGGGGTTTTTGTCCGTTCCTGGTTTTTGCGCTCTCTGCCTGAAACGTCAAATTTTGAACCGATAAGATAAAGGCATTACCCCGGGGCACCAAATTCATTCGTTAACTTAGCTCATTGACTAAGTCACTATGTACCAGTCCGTCCATGTTAAGACGAAGCTACCCTGCACAACGTAGCTAGCAGCTCGTTCTGTTCAGACGAGGTACGGATTGGGAAAAGGCAAGTTCACATGACTAAGCAAAGCTCAATTAGGGTTAGCGTTGTTTATTGGCTTAAAGGAGAGGAGTGGCCAGATAGTATCTATAAAAACGATACAAATGTAAATCGAATTCTAAGAGTGTTTCTTAGGTTGTGGTGGAGACAGCAAAGTCATGATATTGAATTATGCTTTTGTGTTGTGTGATAATATGGTCCTGCTCTGTGCCCTTCATCTCTGCCCGATGATTTGTTTCGCCCATTAACTCAAGCTTCAATTTTCAATTTTGAAATCACAATGTAGATCTTTCAAATAAACCAATCTCGCGAAGTAGGCTTGATGGAAAGTAAATTTATTGAGATCTATTGAGTCACTGAACTGGCTCCTCTTCATTATACCGTTAATTGTTACATTTCTTGCACACGACAGGTATAGGGTAAGCTCATCTGGTCTAGACCCAGTTTATCAGATAGTAAAATGTCCTGGGAGGGTAGGTCGAAGCGCCATGCACCTCCAATCTCGGAACAGCCTCTAATTGGGCGAATGGTAGAAAGTCAAGGACAACTTAGCGCTAAAAACCTCACAACCCAGATCATTATCACTTTCTCCCATCCATAAAAAAAGCAAAAGCGATCTTCAGAGAAACGTAATCAACTGCCATGGGATCCTCTCCGAGCGGATGCTGGACCTGCAAACTCCGACACCAGAAATGTGACCTTCAGACCCCTGCTTGCAGAGAGTGCAAGGACCGGCGCATTCCGTGCCACGGCTACGGTCCCAAGCCCGCGTGGAAAGACGGGGCAAATGCCGAGAAACAAGAGCTTACGCGAATCAAGAAGGCTGTCAAGCGGAATGCCCAGAACCAACGAAGAGGTCGGAGGAGTGACAAGCAAGTGAGGGAGGCGACGCCTGCTACTAGAGAATCTCCGCTACAGACATCGCCAGCCCAAGATGTTACTAGCCCTTCGCCTCTCTCGCAGCCAGGACATGTTACAGACCCTGGCTGTCTTGGTCTCGAGCACCCCAACAGCCCAGAACATCTCCGCATGAGCCCCGGACAAACCCAGAACTCGGCTCAAGATGTGAGAAATGCAGACACCAACCTGCACCCCGGGCATCCGACTTCCTCATGTGTCTTACAGCCCGAGTTAGCATCGCTAGTCATGTACTATCTTGACCATGTTTTCTTTTGGCAACGCCCTTATTTCCGCCTTCGCTCCCGTCTAGGCGATAGAAGCTGGCTCCTCCTGCTCCTCACCAACGGCGGTTCTCTGTCTCACGCCGCCCTGGCGCTCTCCGCCATGCACCGAAACGCTACACAAGTCCGTCAGCACCAGTATTATCTTTATAACCAAGAAGCCTTCGAGTACCACTCACGGGCTTTGAGAGAGTTGTGCGAGCTTTCGCGCCACACTGGGACCGAGAAACTTCTCAGCGATAAATTCAAACTCGCAGAATTTGTAGCTGCTACTCAGATGCTGATAAGTTTTGAGGTAAGAACCGGAGTAGTGATAAAAATGAGTGCCTCTTGAAGGATTTTAACTTGTCCTTGATATCTTTTAGGTTTTCAATGGCGCAGAATCTGACTGGCTTCCTCATCTCGATGCGATGACCTCTATTCTCGGCACGTATTCACCGGAAGCACTCGTCCGGAATTCCTCATCCCCCAATCCTATGGTGACATCTCCAATGAGTAGGAGCTACGACAATAGTGGCGAAAAGTTCCAGCCGGATTTCGACTTTCTTGTAGCTGAAACAATATGGATTGACATTCTGGCATGTGTTTCAACAGGTCGAGTGCCGCGCATTCCATACCAGAAATGGCTCGACGCCTCAAAAATTGATATGGCGGACTTGATGGGTTGCTATAACTGGGTCATGATTGTAATAGGGGACTTAGCGCACCTCCAAGCATGGAAGAAAGGTATGAAGGAGCTAGGGAAATTAAGTGTACCAGAGTTGGTGATGAGAAGTCGGAATATTGAGACGAGACTACGTAACGGTATTGCCGAACTTGAGTTGGCAATCAAAGTGAGTACCAGTGGAATTGTAGAATCATCTCGTGAAACCAAGAGGTACTGATACCTCAACAGGAAGACAACGATGTTACCCAGGCCATGTGGGTCTCGCACATATTCTCACTCGCATCGCTAGTCTTATCAAGCACTATAGTCTCAGGTCCGTGGCCAACTCTTCCAGAGATCAAAGAGACGGTTGCAAAGGCCGTTGACGTGCTTCAGCGTTGGCCCCGAGCCATCTCACTCACAGGTCTTGTTTGGCCTCTCTACATCATTGGGTGCATGGCCGAGGCCGAGCAACAAACCTTCTTCGAGTCACTCATAGCCAATCTTATCGAAGAGTGCGGGGGATTAGGGAACAGTGGCACTGTACTTAAGATCATGAAGAATTTTTGGGCCTCGCAGGAGCATCGCGAGATGGATGGGATAGACTTGGCGTTTCAGACAGGATGTCACGTATTGTTGATATGAGGGTCCCATATCACTAAATAATATCACAATATTATTTTTATGTGACCGGTGACGGCCATTGACTTTGATAGTCATTGGCTTTGATAAACATTGGCTTAATGACCAAAGTGAAGTTGCTTCTGAAAGCAGAATGGAAAGCAAGTGGGAGTTTAACCCGGATATGGACCAGGTCACGTCTGTGGAGAAAGCTGGAAGAGGGGTACACTCGGCTTGTTGCGCAACCTCGGAGGGCAAGTCGAAGCGAGGAGAGCTCCATTGTTTTCAGGAAAGAATCAAAATACAATTTCTTATTGGATTAATTGATTCCGGACCTTTCAAGCAAGTTCAATATAGTAAGTGAGTTCAGACCACGTTTTACTAAGAAGGTAAGTATACTATATATGTTTAAATTAGGAATGACCTGTCGGCCCTTTCGTTGTATTGACAAAATACAAAGGCAATGTTAAGAATGCATTACAGCTTATCATGGCGTCTTCCGAGTAGCCAGAAAACCTCTTATAAAACAAGACAATACATGCCATAATCCAGTTAATGTTCTCTTTGTACTAGTCTGTCCAGCAGCTATTGAAGCTGGAGCCTGAGAATTTAACTGTTTCAATAGTTCCAAGCTATAAGGATACACTTTAGGCAACTAACGGATGGCTTTCGAAGGCTTCTCCAGTAAATATAAAACATGCATTGTTATAAATATCAATTCTGCTAAGTTCTTAACCAAGATATCTAGTCTACTAAAACCAGAGCCCCTGCTGACCTACCAGTCTCACTTTTAGCAACAAAGACCACCATGAATTGATCCCTTGGCACAGGAGCAAGCGTGGGATATTTCTCCTCGAACTTAGGCCTAGTCAGGCGAGCGTTGTATGTCCAGTTACTGCCTTCCCACGACACGGGAGAAGATTCCTCGCCATTTGCAAAAACCTGCAGAGAGATACCGAACTCGTTGGAGCCAGTCCCCTGACAAGACCCCTTAATGGTGACTAGTCTAACATCAAAGTCTGAGTCGTCATCTTTGACTGACTCGGTCCATAAAATAGTCAGAGTGGGCTTAGTAGACGAAGGTAAATCTGGCCTGGGTTGCATCAGGATCTTATCGGAGGGCAATGCAGGTGCTAGTGGGGGGCTCTCGCGTCGCCTCGATACAGTTTCGTATGCGTAAGCGTATCTCAGAAGGTCCGAGTCTTGGTACGCCCTTCCGCAGAAAGATAGTCCCACTGGCATCTTTTCCTCTTTAAGGTTTCCCATAGGGACGGTAATGCAGGGAACACCAAGGTGCTTCAGCGAGCGTCCGCCATTAGCATACTTGACACCATCGCGCAAAGCGTCCATCATAGAGTCAAAATTCTCGTCAGAGTCTGCCAAAGCAATGTCTCCATTCGTCGGAAAGACAAGAGCGTCATACTTGTTCTGAGTCATCCAGTCCTCCAGATCCTTCTTGCGCATTGCTTCAAGAGCTTTGAGAGCATCTTCACATCCAGGTAGGTCAACAAGGTTGGTGTCCCCACGTGCTTTCACAACAGCGACCATGTCTTCATAGCGAACTTGGTTCTGCGACTCGGTATGTTGAGATGGGTCATCCATGGGTGCAATATGCGGATGAATCTTTTCCAGCTCAGCAAATGTGAAGCTTGGGATTTTGGCATCACCATTGGATCGGAGGAAATTATCCCAGCTCAGAGCAATCATGTCGCACCGCTCACGTGCGGCCCAGTCGCTGGATAGCCCTGGGACATTGATACTTTGCCCAGGGAAATCCTGTCTCGTGTAGTTTTCAAACAGAGGAAAGTCGGTCTCGATAACTGTGGCACCGAGGGACTCCAGATCTTTACGAGCTTGGTCCCAAAGAGCTCTAACACCTGATGAGCAAGCATTATCAGGCTTGGCACCTTCGACGCCAATAAAGCATTTCGGTACCGCAAGCGTCTTGTTTCGAAGGGAGTCAACATCAGCAAGGGAATGATAGTCCTTTGGCCGAACACTGCTCGCTTTGGGGATGGGAACGAATGGCTGCGAACGCCAAAAGTCAGCATCTCCAGCCTCTTCATCATCCGAGACGACAACATTCAGAACGTGGAACAAGTCTGACATGGTCCTTGTGTGAGGAACCACGAGATCGCAAGTCGGATACAGAGGCCATAATCCCCGAGGGGAAATCATGCTTCGGGAAGAGGTATACGCCACCAGTGCGTTGTTCGAAGCTGGAGAGCGCCCGGACGTAACCGCTTCTCCTGCAAATCCAAATGCAGCCATACTAGCTGCAGTTGACACGCCACACCCATAGGACGAGCCCGATGCATATGCAGTGCTGAGGTACTTTTGGTTATAAGGACTCTCCGAGCGGCCGTATAATCCACGTTGGCAACCGCCGTCAGCCATGGGAGGCATGTTTGTTTTCCCAAGAACTACAGCCCCGGCATTGCGAAGCAGTTCAACGATGGCTGCGTCAGAAGAAGCTTCCAGGTCGGCAAAGGCAGGAGAGGCCGCTGCCACCGTCAAACCTTCGACCTTGAAGCTATCCTTGACCGTAAAAGGGATACCTTCCAAAGGCCGGACTGGTTTGCCGGAGGCACGGTAGTCATCCGAGGCTTGTGCTTCGTCGAAGACATGAGGGTTGATAAGGGTGACGGAATTAAGCCTGGGTCCACGGCAGTCGTATTTGCCGATGCGATGCAGGTATACAGATACCAGCTCGACACTCGTGATAGTTCGAGACTCGAGGGCGAGTTTGAGGTCGCTGATGCTGGCCTCGACAAGACTGAAGTTTTCCGCGTTGGCCATGGTAGGCATATGGATATCGACAGAAAAAGATATAATATCACGAATCAAAAATTGAGGTGTGCAGTGACGATAGAAAGGAAAACAAGAGAGATAGATGGAGAGGCTTTTATAGTTCGATTATGATAAATCTCAAAAAGGGCCTACAGATTGTGGTGCTACTTCGGCTCGACTTACTCCCCGGACTCGAAAAGACCGGACCTGGCTCGACCTTCCATTTTAGGTAATTTCGCAGTAGCCACGACCACCCCTGCATTCGTTCGTTTACACGACACAAACAAACGACTGCGGTTTTCATTCAAACAAGGACGGTGGTTCAGTATTTATCATGGTTATTAGGGACAGTAGCAACCATGACTAGCAGGTGCTAGACATGCCTGCCAAGACAACTTAAATGCAGCGAAGCCTTAGTGGCTTACTTACGACCAGTAGACGTCTTCGTTGTCGCGGGTACGGACTGTAGCCATCCTAGGCATGATGGAAGAAACTAGAGGCAGTAACGACAGCTACCAAAAAGAACCCAAAACGGAGGAGAACAACCCACGGCTGTGATTCCAAGAGCTCTCCCAGCACCCGAGGGATACGGGGTTCAAGACACAGTTTAATGATCGGGCGTAATCGCTGGGTTAACCTGAATTGATTCTGAGCTTGTTATTGAAGAGTAGTCATAATTATTTAACGTGTCCAGAACTTACTAATCAAAGCTACTACAACAACTTCCCAATATTCTCATCATAGAATTGAATAAATTCCCGTATGTCATCCCGGGTAGGCAGTGAGTGCTTGGTATAAAAGCCTCTCAACACTGGCCAGAGCGTCACATCAAACGAATCTCGCTCGACCAATTCCGTGATCTCCTCAACGCGAGACACTCTGTCACCCATTTGTGCAAGACTGGGATCTGGACCGCAAGCACCTAAGTTCCGCGCAAGTGTCTCCCTTTGAGCCCCGAGCTGGTCTTGCAAATCTGCCACAGAAGCTTCCAGGGCTTCAATTTCCCGTCTGTGTTTGAGCCTGCTGGTCGTGTAGAAGGTGGCCGTTCCGTTGATGTCTCGAAAGATGTCCCCATAGATTGTCGCACGCCAGTGTGTACCTCGCTGCTCCTCCTCCAGCCATTTGCTACCCGGTGAACAGGTTTTAGTGACGGATGAAAGTATGTAGTCTGAGTCGTATGTAAGTTGTTTGCTGCCCAGGTTTAGGTTTCCTTGGAAAAGCAGGTCCCCGACAAAGCTGTAGTGCGCAACACAACTCTTCTTTCCCAGTAGGATCTCATCGTTGTTCTTGAGAGATTGGATCTGTGCCTGGCGAGCATCAATCTTGTGCTGTAATTTTCTGCATTCGCGTTGCGCTGCGACTGTATTCGCATTTACTAGCTCCATTGTGCCTTTCTTCTCGTTCCATTGTTTGTCTAGGCTGTGCCCAATCCTCCGCAGTGCGTTGACAACAAGTACATCTTTGTGGCGCATAATTTCTGTCTTGAGAAGTTTTATGTTCTTGACTGGCAGAGGCTTTTGGGAACTGAGATGTTGCAAGAAGCGATGAATCTCGTTGAGGGACTGAACAACAGCAAATGGAGACGTGGGGTCTGGGGAGTTGTCCATAAAGAAGTGCTCGAGCTCTAACTGAGTGGCCGCGTAGAAGGCCTGGCGTCGTATGTCTTCCAGCTTTTGATCCTCTTCGAGAAACTCCTCGACCTTATCTACTGTGAAACAGGAGTGGACCACGATGAGGCCGCTGCAAATATTGGGCATGGACTGCTGAATGTATCTGAAAAAGCTCTTGAAGGACGACCCAAAATGATTTTCAACACTGCGAACGTAGACTAGGGCATTTATGTGACCGAGGTCAGCGGCACGGCCCAGAATTCGACTCATGATGGAAAAGTCGTCTCCTTGTGTGTCGTTGAGACCTGGTGTATCAATGAAGCGGAACCTCACAGTTGGACTGTCGACCCCGGTGACTTCCACAACTTTGACTTGGTCCTCTTCAAGGGCCACCAGCTCAGAATAGTCTTTCATTTTGATCTCTCGACCGGAATCATCCATGAGCCTGAAAGTACGGAGCTTGATTGCCAAGTTGTATGTGCCAATCTCCATGGTGCAAGCTTTGTTGCCATCGCCAATGCCGATGGACAAGTCGGAGACGCCTGCGTACTGAAACAGCTGCTGGATCAGGGTGCTTTTGCCCTGTTGGCACTCGCCGGTGATAATGACATTGATCGCAGACACCTCATCGTAGGCCGGTGGAACGTCCGGCTGCGGGGTTGGCGGAGGCGACTTTTCAGCCTCATCCGCTATGTTTGTGGACATGGGGGAAATATCAAGAATTGCGAAGCAGAGAAGGTCTAAGGTTGAAAAAAAAGTAAAATTGATAAAGAGGTTGGATGATTCTTGAGTAGCCGGGTAATGTGTTGAGTTGAGGACGGCTTTATACAGCTGCTAAGCAGTTTCAAACCACCAGCACTTATCTCATTATCAGTCCTAGATCCCAAGTACACAGCATGTGAGTTGGAGCAACCTTGTTACCTCGCGTAGGCTTGGACAATCCGCCTTGGCTGAGAGAACAGGCAGCATACAACGAGAACCACCCCATACGTTACCTGGAAGATGTCATTCGCAACTCATGATTGATCACACTGTCTCATCCCAGGCTTCCTCGCTATCAGTTTGTGAAACACACTCCCCCAGTCGAATATTGGCACTATGTGCCGAGCTGCCGACTACTGAAAGTTATGACAAGATGTGGCATATTTTAATTGGTTAGGCTTTCTTGTTACCTGGTCTAGATCATTCAGCCGCACGAAAGTGCACATCTGGAGGTCGGTCGCGTAAAGTCACATATTGTCGTGGTACATGCGATAAAATAGGCTACCAATTAAGATGGCGATAGCGCTAAAAGCTAGAATAATTAAAAAATAAAAAAGGCCACTGGAATCGTTTGATGCGTATTGTAGTTCTCTCTTTAAAATTCAGTTTCAATCAGGCTCCAAATCCTTCAATTTTGTACATCATGTCTGCCGACGAATACTCAGACCGAGAGATGTCTGATGGCCAAGCAGAATCCAACACTACCGTCCCACACCGGTGGAAGTGGTCAGTCAACGTGGTTCTCATAGGCACATCCCAGAGTGGAAAAAGCACCCTCATCAACAGATTCAGATCACTTGCTGTTGGGCCGCATCCTCTTCCAAACCCAGCTGATATCGGCAAAGGCACATTTTCATGTACCAGAGAGCCATTTTTGTACGAATTTGACATTCCCATGACGGACTTTGTCCTAGTGGAAGGCCCCAGAGGCACGGTAGTCGAGTCCGCCGACGATGAGCGAAGCATCTTTGACCTGGGCTTGTGGAAACGAAAGGATGTGCAAGTCAAGAGGAGAAATTCGCATGCAGACATTGCGAGACTTCGCCTGCTCGATACTCCAGGTCTCGATGATGACAGACCAGAAATGAATGCCAAGAACATTGAGAAGGTTCTCCAGAGGCTGAGTGCCTACTCTGAGTCAACCGAGTTGGAGATGCGCCATATAAGCGCCGTCCTATTCGTCATCAAGTCAGGTAACTCATTCAACGACAGCTTGCAGAAGTGGTACCATTATTACCAGCGCTGCATGCCCAATCTTTTTGGCAGTATCGCTGTTATCAACACCAACTTCAAGCTCAAAGACTGGAAGTCCGAGTACGGGAAAATGGCGCTGAATGCCATTGGCTTTGGAGGGGCAAAGCTCTCTTCGCGTGACAGAAAGATGAAGTTACGCCGCGAAGCATGGGCCGAAATTTTCCACTCTGATCCAACCCACTTCTTCATCGACAGCAAACCACTCGCCGGAAGCCCCTTTCAAGATTTTGTATCTGCCAACACTGTATATGATATTATGCTCTACTTGCGCAGCCAGGGGAAGCTGCCTATTGAGAACGTCCGCCTGGTGAAGCTGCCTCAGATGGTTGCCATTGACACCCATGTTTCAAGCTATCTATATGACGTCCAGTGCCTGTGGGAGGCTGAAAAGGAGCATCTCTTCCAGTCCGCAACGGTAACACACCAAAGCCTTGCGAGACATAAGAAAAATCTTCTTCTGTGGGAGAACCGAGTTGAAGAACTTGAGAAAGAACTCGCCGTCTGGGACTCGGACGTGCAGTTCGATCTAAACACATATTCTCCAACTGCCGTCATCAGCACGCCATCAAAGATATGGAAGTTTGCCACCTTCTCCGGACATGAGAATACCTTCGAAATCAAAGAGGGCGTCTTCCCATTCTGGGTCGATGCTCCAAATAGCGACGACACAACTTGGTTGTCGAAGAAGGACGCTTCGGCAGACAACAAGACTTGGAAGGGGAAATACAAGTCCAAATGGCGAAAAGCGCCGAAGTTTACAGCTCGATCTTACACAAAGAGCTCGGTGCACTACGCCGACATGATCACGCCGGCGATGCTGGAAAGAGACGATCTGCTAGGGAACATTACGGACACTTCCAACATCATTGCCAGCGAGACCAAACTTATATCCCAGTTGGGAGACACCAACGACGAGAATCCACGATTGATGCAAGTGACTGGCTGGCTCGCCCATGCCGATAAGCTAATCCGCTTATTACGAGAAGAAGAGGTCCCGTTGAACCATGGATTCAGTCAATCTGCTATACAGCGATACGGCAAGCCCATTGACAAGGTGGAGTTCAGTGACATGTTACGTTTTGTCGCGGAGCAGCAGCCAGAACTTGTGGCTGCTCTCGAGGTCGCTGTAGAGCGTCTTGCGAGCAAACCTCCCAGGAACGACAACAGAGAGGATGTGATTAGTGTTTAATTGATTTAATTGAAGTGTGGCTAGTCGTTGCGTCGTATCGGTTCTTCTCTTATTTCCTAGTTCTACGTATCTTTCAATATACCCATCACTCATCGAGCGCCATTTCTCTCAACTCAAGGATGTCCTTCAGCTCAGAATAAACCGCGAGAAACGGCTCTTGTGCACCTTGTGCTGCCGCCCTAGTAAGAGATGCAAAGGCACCAACAGGCAGTCCTTCATCCAGATTTAAGTACTCACTTGCTACTTCAGCAGCTTTGTGCTCCCACATTGTTCGCTGTAGGTCTTTGAACTTCGAGTTGTTGCTTGTGGCTAGATCCTGTTCAACACCCTCCACCTTGTCGCCAAACTCCGCGAGTTCTTTCGTTATATTCTCGTCACCAGGCTGATTTGCGGTAAAGGGCCACGAGATACGGTCAGCGTCCGCTTCGAGGGCTTCCAGCTTTCTGACAAGTTCGGACAAGCCCTCTACTCCGGCCTTTTCAGACTTGGTCTTCCACATGTTCAGCATCATTATGGCTGATTGTAGCCTCGCTACGCCGAGGGGTTGGTTCTTCAACTGAGCCATGACATCTTTGATACCCCTGGCGATGCTGAGCTGTATCGACAGCACCACGAGGGCAGTCTTTTGCTCGTCAATTCTCGTTCCAGTTTCTGCAATTTCTCTCCCCATCCTTAATCTCAATCTGTGTCTAGAGAATTTGTCCAGTGGTGGCACCGTCCAAGAAACCTTTGAATTGAGCTTGTATCCAAAGGCTGTCGCAAGTGGACTATCCACAGTAAAGTACTTGACTAATTTTTGGTACTTGGCCAGCGAAATTGAACGTCCGGACTGTTGTATCACAGTCAAGTCATGAGCGAGAGCCTTTATCCTTGCTTCTCTGTCATTGATCTGGCTTTCCAACTTCGAAACTTCTGTGGCTGCTTCAGTGGCTCTATCCACATTTTCCTGCCATCTTTTCTTCACAGGCGTCATTTGAGAGTTCAATGACTCTATCTTGGTTTTGTGTTTGTCTTTCTTCTTAGCAAAGAGTGTGACTTTGCCGTAGGCTTTGTAGAGCCAGTGAGGTTGCAACGTGACCTGGTAATATGTCGATGTCTGATGTTCTAGCTCCCAATCACCATCTCCATCGTGAGACTTTTCAACATGCGCAATAGGCACAGTTGTATTGAAGGAGAATATTCGCGAACCTCCTCCAGCCACATTTTTCTCGGTCCAGCCCTCTTCTCGGCCTCCATCAATTTCACTGTGGGCATCACAGTCGATCTCTGCAATCTTCGCTTTGTACTCGTCTACGCGTTTCAGGTTTAAAGTAGCGCTCGAATTGCAGCGTACAATGTCATTTTTCAATTCCGCGATCTGCTCACGGTAGTCTTCCATTTCCGCAGTAAGGCGAGCTTCGGCGCTCTCCACTGAGTTTGCCAAAGCTTGGTCACTGCACATATGCTCAGAAGACTTGGCATAATGCAAATTCGAGAAGTTTACCGGCGTTGCAGTTGCTAACGATTTGAACAATGTTGATAGAGAGTGGTTTGAAAAGTAAACATCCAGCGGAAAGTCCACAAGTGGCGTGTTGTCGACAAAATGGTGAATAGCACCCGCGGGGCCGAATTGATCAAACTCTCGCTGTCGGATCTGGCATGTATCGCTTGCTCGATCGTCGACATCGATGTTGGTATGAATGATGTGGTATTGAAGATTCCACGCTGTAGATCGAACCGAGAAGGTCAATAGCGCAACCATCCTCCGCACTAGATCTTGAAAGTCACCTCCGTAATTGGTGTCGCGCCGGACAACGAAGCAGATGGCGTGGACCTGTTCGACTTCCTGAAGAGTGAGAAGGATTCTGAGCTTGTGACGCTCATCAATCACTCGCAATCCTGAGTTTGAGGCTATGGTGTTTCCCGAGTCACTCAATCCAGGCGTGTCTATCAGCCGCAGAAGCAGGAGCTCGCCAGAATCCTCTATATCATGTCCAAAGGTGAACTCGTCGGCGTCCTCGAACTCGAAGTCCTGACCCGGAGTGATATAAGTCCCATCATACTCTGACATATGCTCAGGACCATTGATTTGTCGGAGCCTATGGATTTTCAGAGGAATGTCGACATCGTATTGAGAGCACGTTTGGGTCTGAGCGATGTTGCCTTGACCAATTGCCACTCGGCGGGCCATCTCGTCCTCGTTGGCATATTTCAAGATCTGTTGAATTAAGGAGCTCTTTCCATTTTGCGTCATTCCGATAAAGATGACATTCTTTCTCGATGACATGATTGCTGAATAACTGTAGACCGTGGAAATGCCAGAAAATGCGATTTGATTATCAGGCTTTACATGATGTACCAATAAGCTGGCTAATAAATGGCGGCCATTTGCCTAGTGCCGTCTCTAGACCGTGCTTGTCACCACTAAGTTGGTAATGTACATTTACGAAAAGGTACTTCGATAACCTAAAACATAGATGCGCCTTGCCATTTTTCTCCCACCCTGGTAATAGCCACAGGCACTAGTTCGCCGCCCGCTCAAGGAGACATTGCAGCCAAAAAGCAATGTTATTGAACTTTAAGTAGGAGCACTGTTGCGTACTCCTCAACAAGCCTGCGCCTGTGAATGAAATATTGGAAGGTGATGTAGCGCTATGGCGTCTACCCGGCTTGCACAAAAGTTATTCTACGGCTTAAGTCTCTCAGCATCAGCAACCATAACTTTAACCGCCAGCCTGGTCAACTCTGTAATTGGGGCCTTATCACATTTGGTATAATCAGTGGAAAGAATCATAAGTGAAAGGAAAAGATCTAGATTGCTCTATAGATACGCCATCAATGCAATGATTCGAGGTCAGTCTACATAGTAATTAGTACTAAGCCAATCCTACCCTATGACAAATTACTATGCTTAGATAGTCGAAATACAGGCGGCAGCTCGATCCTCATCAAGTTGAAGATAGCAGCCGAGGGAAATCGATAGCCCCAGCAATAATTATAAGAATTTCGCTTGTTTTGTGTTATCATGATAACTGACTGTAGTATAAAGAACTTATCGGCTTAGCAATTCTGCAGACTCCACTGGAGAGGCTAAGTTGATTTAGACATTAAGCTTAACTTTACCAGCACCAAACCAGACTTAGAAGGCATACAGGATTACGAGAGAGACAAGCCTCGCATTTTCTATCTACAATATTATCTTTGATACTCTGCTTACCGGAGTCTCGGGTGTCAGTTACAATCCGAACGCGACGTGTCAACCAAGGCTTGATCTAAAAGCCGAGTTAAGCTCGGCTGGGCTGACAGGGCCCGACAGAGAGCCGTCTGATAAGCCTCCAAACAGCTCCAGAATCAAGATGAGATACTGAGAAGAATCAGGGACGTGACGTGGGGATCCGAGGTCCAATCCGTTGATATACGTAAATGTCTCTCGCTAATTACCATATGTGGTAATTTTCCGAGATATGTGTGTGGTTCAGGGTATATACATTCTCCAGAAATTGCCATATTGGGTTTGTCATCCCCTCATCGACAGTACCTTATCTCCACCTTTTCGAAGTGATCAACCCCAGGTTTAGTCAACTACCAAGCGCATCACAGGATGAATCGTGGATAGATGACTACTATAAGTAGATGATATGGTCCAGCTATCGTCAAACTTATGGCTCAGTGCTTCTATACACTTGACAATCGCCCTTCTTTATCATTTTGTCTTTTAATCCTTTAATCCCAAGATGGCTACGACGGATTGGCGATCGCTCGTTCGAGCTAAGCTGGATGACCGTGCTGCACGGATCCGACCAGAATGGCGTCTGGAGAAGCGGATTACTGAACAAGTTCACCCTGATTCGACTGCCAGCGCATTCGACCTTCTCGATCAGACTGACGTTCTCACAAAAAGAGAGCGTGAAATCACCGAGAATTACAACGCAACTACGCTTATTTCAATGATGGCAAAGGGAACCATATCATCAGTCGAAGTCACCACTGCATTTTGCAAACGCGCAGCCATTGCTCAGCAACTTGTTGGTGTTCCCATTTTCTCGTGTCGTCGATGGGAAATGCTAATTCATGAGAAGACAAATTGCTTGACAGAGATATTATTTGAACAGGCGCTTCTACAAGCGAAAATTTGCGATGATTCTCTTGCTCGAAAGGGAAGACCAATTGGCTCCTTTGATGGGCTGCCAATTAGTCTCAAGGTACGTTAACAAAATCTTGAAATCATTATAAAGTTCCGATTCCGCGCGATTAAAAACAGATCCTCAAAACAATCTAGTTGGGAGTTGCTGCCGTTGTAAGTCGTCCAAGAGAAATGCCAGCTCGCTAACTTGGCCATCTTAGGATACGCTCATGGTCAAAGGTGAGGCCGCCACTCTTGGGTTCATATCATATCTCGCCAAACCTGTAGCAAACAGTAATTCGGTAATGGTGGATATTCTTCTTGAAGCAGGAGCTGTACTGTACTGCAAGACAAACGTGCCCTCGACCTCATTCATACGTTCTAGCCTCCTATGAGGACCAATTTCGGGCTAACCACAACCAGATTTTTGAGGGCATGAACAATGTTTTCGGTTACACGTTAAACCCTTATAGGTTATGCCTGACTCCAAGTGGCAGCAGCTCGGGGGAGGGAGCTTTAGTCGGGCTTCGAGGTTCAATCCTTGGAGTCGGCAGTGATATTGGTGGCTCGATCCGCGCACCGTCCCTCTGTTGCGGCACCTTTGGCTTCAAGCCGTCAGCAAACCGACTTCCATATGGCGGCCAACAAGAACTCATTCGAAAGGGATGGCCTGGTGTTCTTCCTGCTCTGGGGCCACATGCCCTGAGTCCTCAAGATCTGAGCTACTTTGTCAAGACTATTATCCAGGCCGAGCCTTGGAAACGAGATGCAACCGCCCTCTATTCTCCTTGGAGAGAAGTTCCCCAAAAACCTACACTGAAGATTGGCCTCTGGATGGGTGACCCTGACATTCCCTTATATCCGCCAATGCAACGCGCACTGAACAATGCTGCAGCTGCACTAGAGGCTGCAGGTCATCAAGTCAAGAATATTCCAAACCCCATAGCGCTCCAGCGAGCGGCAGAGATTTTTGCGCTCTCAACCAGACTGGACACTAAGAATTTTATTGCCCAGTTCTTGGCGGATGGCAATGAAGAACAACTCAAGCATTTGTTGAAGTGCTCCAAGCTGTTCCAGTTGAGCAAAAGGAGAGTAGCTTAGATGATATATGGGAGTTCAATTCCCAGCGCAGTGACTCTCGCAGTACTTGGCACCTGAGCTGGATGCAGAGCGATATCGATGTACTACTCTGTCCCCCTTCGCGTGCCACAGCTGTTCCTCACGGACAGTATGGCGTACCTTGGTATACATTGATTTGGAACTTGCTTGATGTATGTTGACCTGCATTTTGACGCATTTTCACTGTCACAAATGGCTTGCTGATACCGACCCACATCTAGTGTCCTGCTTCAGTCATTCCATTCCTACACGCAGACGAGAATTTAGACATACAGGAAATGGAGAATTGTAAGTTAAAGAGTCTTCCTCAACTTTGCGAGCCCAAATGATGCCAAAATTTTACTAACTAGTCAAAGTTAATATCGGTTTGTTGCATGGTGCTCTTTGCAGTGTCCAGGTAGTTGGCTGGACTGGTAAAGATGAGGAAGTTCTGGCAGCTATAGAGACAATTGCGAATATTCTTGGAAGCGGGAGTTCTATGAAGGCTAATGTTTAGTTAGGGTATTACGTAAACGATGGAATAAAGAGCAGTCAGTTGCCAACATCCACTAAACAGCGTATGTCTCATCCGTAGTAGATGATAGTTGCTAGCTCAGTTTATTGCATGTACGCACTATTTAAACTTACTTGAGAAAATAGCCCCAGCCCACATTGGTTTTCATCGACGATATATGAATCCGACGGTACATAGGATAATAGCCATCCTATATGGAATAACACAAAGCGGCAGAAGCTGCTTATATCTGTTAGATATCAAGGTGAATCTTGTATATTTCTTGATCCTTTCCTAATCGAAGGACTATTGAGACCTTATAACTTCGACTGATTCCTTCTAGGACTTGAGTCCTAAGATATGCTAGATGAAAGGCCGACGATCTAAGTTTAGGACTTCAAACTTTAATCCTGAAGTTGACGGTGAACCCTCCAAAATTCAAGAACATCATACAATCTGAGCCCCGCCATCAACATCGATGATAGACCCGGTGATGAAGTAGTTCTTCATGAGGCCCAGATATGCCTCGGCGAGATCTTCTGGCTGCCCTACTCGCCCCAAGACCACCTTGTCGGCGATTTCCCGCACCACCCTTTCACCCCACATGCCAACCACCTGGTCGAACATCTCTGTTTGCACGGCTCCGGGGTTGACGAGGTTGACCCGCTTCGGTTTCGTTTCCAGGGCCAGGCTTCGAACTAAGGCGTCCTTTGCCCCGCCGAGGCCATCACGCACGCTGTAACCGGGCACGGGTTTATAGGTGCCCAGACCGTCGGTCAAGGTGTACGACGATGTATGCGACGCGTCAAAATATCGTAAGGATAGCTTCGCAATGATAACGTCGCCAACTATACGGGCTTGACATATGTTGAGGATATCCTGGGCGGTCGTGGATTTCAAAGCCAGTGGTGATGACATCTGCCCAGCAGTGCTGACAACGTGGTGTACCTTGACCTGGCCGTTGTTCGTGGCAAAATCGAATAGTTTTTGAACATCTATTTCAATATCGTGTCCAGACAAGTCGCAAACATGTCCCCGAACTTTTGATAGATCGTCGGCAGCAGGCTTTAGTCTTTCAATGGCACTGTCAACCTTCTGTTGAGATCGACCGGCGACGACAACACATGCGCCATACTCAACACATGTTTTGGCAACACCAAAGCCGATGCCAGACGTGCCACCGATCATCATAACCAGCTTATTCTCAAGTCTATTTGTAGGTGTCATTTTGCGTTATAAAGGTGTTTTGATACTGTGCTGATGAAGAATATCATAGAAGGAGAAGTGTTTGAGGAGTAAAAAGAATATGAATTTTATATCTGTATGTTTACTTTATCTTATATACCCTTTTCTATATCCCTGTTGTGACGCTCCTCAAGGGCTGTAACATTCAAAGAGATAGGCTATTTACAGCTGAACGGAGTCTAGTAAGTTGATGAAGTCGCCTCTAAACTCATTGCAACCTTGTTGTTTACACAGTACACAAAGAGTATCATTATTGTACGTAGCTCGAATAAGGAGCTCTAGCCGCTCAGTAGTATCAAGAGACAGTTGGCTAATTGCTTGATAATCAGTCAACATATTCTCGGTCTATCGGGCACTAAGCGGTGCCGACAAGAGCCCGTCTGCGACCATTATGGACCAAGTGCATTACTCTCCTCAGACCCTATTACCGCTTAGCATATTCGATTAGAAGGAGATTAGACTATATGCTGACCCTTACTACAATCGGTTCGCTTCTTTGAGAGAGCCAAAGAATCTCGAACGTAAGTATAAGTGTTTGGTATGTAGCATGGTCAACTGATGCAATTTCAACCTTCAGTGAATTTTCAACTTATGTCAGACCTTCAGCCTGTTTATTTTGTAACCCAAAACTTAGGGCTATTCCAGTACCCAGTCAATTCCACTATCAGTCCCTGCCACACCTAGAGCTTAGACGTTTCATTTCCCTCGTCCGTCACTTTTACCAACTAAGAATCCATCGAATCTCTTCCAGATTCTACCGAAAGTAACCATACCATTCTTATTAACTATTCATCTATCTACTTCTAAATTACAGCTAACTATTTCAATCTCGAAGCTCGATTAGACACTACTTGAGTATCATTACAGAGCGGTAAACTTTACAGAATGTAAAATGTGGCTAATGATATAAAACAAAGTAGTATCTCTTTGCCTAGAATTAGATATATAGCTATAGGCTTAGAGTTACATTCTCTTCAGAAAGCCTATCCTTACCCAAATGAATCCTCACTATACCACACTAGATACTCAGGCAGCTACGCAGACATGGTACTTGGCCCATAAAGACGTACAGGCCGATCCGATAGCGGGATTCCATTTGTAAAGGTTAGCCCATGAGATCTTGTAGTACTTCTGGATGGATGCACATGTAGTAGTTGACTGCACGAGATGAAACTTCTTACAGCCCTTGACCATATTCGGTTGGACAGGTGAAGGGGTCGGTATTCCGCCAGGCGTAGTCGGAGTTGGCTTAGGGCTAGGCTTCTGGCCAATTACCCCGATGCACACGTTATAACCGGCCAAGAGATTCGTGCACGACTCGTTGATGCCAGTATTCCATTTTAGGAAATCAGCCAGATCGAGCGTATAGTAGGACTCGATTGACGAACAGGTCGTCGTCTTAGAAACAAGGTGAAACTTATTGCATGAGCTTACCATTCCTCCCTGGATAGGCAGAGGTGTCTCAATACCGTTATTCCCAGTTGTAGGTGTAGGTGCCCAACCGGGGACGCCCACGCAAACATGATAGCCAGCCAACAAGGATTGGCAATTTTCTCCCACAGAAGGATTCCACTTGTAGAAGGTGGCGAACGGAAGTTTGTAGTACTTCTCGATCGAGTCACAAGTGGTGGTATTCTGAACGAGATGGTATTTGTTGCACTCTTTTGTGATTCCGGCTTGAAGAGGCGAAGGCACGTTGCTTGTTGCCGTAGGCTTTGCAGTGGCTGCAGGTTTGGTAGTAATTGATGGCTTGTGGCCGATCGTTGAGACACAAGCCCAAGCGTCCGCCCATAGGCCACCACAACTACTTTCAATGGACGGATTCCACTTTAGGAATTCAGCTTTGGTGATGGAGTACTTGGACGCAATGTATGCGCAACTTTCTCAAGAATTAACCAAGTGGAATTTGTTGCAGTTGTTGACGATAATGAGTTGCGTAGGTTGTGGTGTAGTGATGCTGAGTATACGATGTTAGTGAGCCCGGGTTAGGTGGACGATTTAGCTATTACTTACCCGTTGGATGGAGTCGTCGGTGAAAAAGATGCAGACGATTGTTGATGCGATACATATCAGACTGCACGGAAGGGCAAAGTAAAGGGCTTTTGAACTCGACGGATACAAGACATAAGATGCACTTCATCCGTTTGGATGAACTATTTCTTGGCATAGTCTCCGTTTACACGATTATCAGCCAACATCCGAACCAGCATGTGCTCTGCGCACTTGATGTGGATTCCCGCCGCTTTCAACTACGACTGATTTCCTTGGCCGAACAAAGCCTGAGTTCTCGGTGTAACCCGAAGTGGCGTTACCAAAGACCCCTTGAGCTAAATGTCACTCGTGGCAACTAGAAAGGTTTCTATGTTGTTTCTAACGGTATGTACGGGGCTTTCTGGTGGTAAGGGTCAATCCTGCCTGAATGCAAAGTACGTACAAACATTTCGTTCTCATGAGCATGTGACAATCACGCTACCCCGACATGTGTCCGTAAAACGGATCTCCACAACCAGCCCAGCTGTAGAATGGGTCATTTGTGGGGTCTGGAGAAGCTAACCAAAACCGGTCATTGTTGGTTGAGCATTCGCAAGGTTTTAGATGTGTTGGTTTGACATTTTTCAATCTTGTTACAAATGAGTAAAGCGGCCGCCAGCCTCAAACGACAGACTGGCCGTATCGTCGGGCTTGGCGCTGGTCGGTCGTCTCGACAGTAAATTAAAAGGCATGTACATGTAAATATTGTCTACATTAAAATACTCTTATCCCTGCCACCTTCCGCATTGATGAAAAGCACACGTGCCAGCCGCCCTGTCGCCCATTGTACTGTTGGTTCATATTACTACTAGCCTGTCGAGTCATGATGGTGCCTGTTGATTAGGAGCCAAGTTGAAAGTCGTGTGATATTAGCCCTTGTCTTCGCTTGAGACCCCTTGTGTCCAAACTTTGCCGCTATTGGACATTTCTTCAACAACCATGGCTCAGAGTGAACAGCCTTGATGCGGATGGAGGTTTCACTTTTTTTGCATGTTTCGCTTATGGGATTTCCCTCACGTTATTATCGACGAAAAGTAAATTTACCTACCACATAGCGTAAAAGCAACATGTTTAAAGTTTCAAAGTGAAAACCCAGTCCTTTCTACTTGTCAACTGAAGAAACTACTTTTCTATGTATTGGTGCATCTCTTGACCTTCCATTCCACGATTACTCCTTTCAAGCAGTCTATAGGGTAAGAGGTGCCCTGCAAGAACCCACTTTGTCCGATTCTCAAATATGGGTGCGCTTTGCAATTGTGATATCGTATTTACACATGTATTAAAATCTGGCAAAATGATACTAGGCTCTGTCATTTTGACGTAATTTTTAGCATGACATATATTTCCTCGGTCATCGCGCTTGATGAAACTCCGCGAGTCAAACTACATTCGTGGCTAGTCGTAAATGGCAGCCTTGAGCTAAAGTTCCTCATGCCCTTGAAGCATGTTGTTCCAAGTTGTGCTAACATGTGGGTTCATACAGCTTAGTGGGCAGTAAGAGACACAACAGCCTTATTAATAGTTGTCATGTTGTCAAGAACCAACAGTGAGTGACATGTAGAGTGGGGTGAAGTCGGAGTTAGCCGAACGATGACAGACGCTAATACGTCGATTCGACAACACTAACATGCCAGCTGAGTGTGTAAGGGCCCACTATAGCTGAATACAGGGTTTGTACATTGCCGGTACATGAATCAATATCGGGTCCTGAACGGAACGGAGAAAAAATTAGACTACGGCTCTCATACAGCATCTAGTGGAATTTAGCGTCTCAGAGGATAAGCTTAACAACCTTATGAGGTGAAAGAAGATAAACTTAAATTTGGAGTCTTCTATTTCGGAAATTACATAGGAATCTAGCTTTAGCTTGCACTGAGGGAGTTA
The DNA here is from genome assembly GCA_020137375.1 of Fusarium chaquense. Taxonomy (NCBI): domain Eukaryota; kingdom Fungi; phylum Ascomycota; class Sordariomycetes; order Hypocreales; family Nectriaceae; genus Fusarium; species Fusarium chaquense. The sequence goes on from JAATNT010000152.1 coordinate 133,651, forward strand.
TTCTATGAGTACGCTTCCAAGGTATAGTAAAATGATGAGTATTTATAACGTTAGAGATATTAAGCTTCAGATAATGTCACTGTCTTGGGTCGCGTATATTTCGACACGTTGTAGGGAGGATATGAAACAGTTTTGACCCTGTAGAGTCGTCTAAGAAAAGAAATGAGCCCACACATCGAGCATCCCTCCGTCTCAAAAAAACACCTGGATGTATTGACCCGCCTGCCCAGAGGTTTACAGGAGAGTATTGGCAGCCGCAGCAGCCAAGCCTGTTCCTGCAACCATCCACATACCCATATCATCTCGCTTTCCAGCGATGCCGTTCAGCTCTCCGGTAGCGGTAGTAGTAGCAGTAGCTCCAGTGCCTGTTGACTTTTGGTCAACTGTCGCAGTTGCCTCAAGGTTGGTCTGAGGCTCGCCCGAAGCGTGCGCTGCAGCATAACAGCCAGCAAAGGCAATGGTGTCGTTCAGCCACACGGCGCCGTAGGGCAAGGAGGTCATCGCCCTGAACCACCGGTTTGGGCAGTATTCAGCATAGTCTACAGCTGCAGAGCTATGTTTTGCCCAAAATGAAGATGCAGCACTGCCGTAAGACGAGTACGCAGTCTGAAGGCTGGAAGGCACAGTCTTGCTGAACGCACACCAGTCAGACTGGGGTGGGAACGTGCAGGCTGGCATTCCCATAGCATCCGTCAAGGTAGCCTTGCAGTCTTTCTGGATTGCATCGCCGTGGTCCAGAATGGCATCCAGAAGATCTCCAGTAGGTTTCGGGACGTCAAAGAACGACTCGAATGTATGGGTGGCGCATTGCCATGGGTCACTGGTAATAGTTCCCTTGGTTGTTGGCAGAATGGTGTCAAAGATAGAGGCCGTGACGACGCCGAATTGTAGAATGAAAGCCGAGTTTGGCTTCATGGTGAAACGAGTAATGACAGGGAAAAAGAATGTCTGCTTTCAAAGATTGATGGAGGAAATGTATTCCTGACAAAACTGTAAGGCAAGAAATGAATTCGTGAAAAGGAAGAAGTACAAATTCAAAAATGCAAGTGAAGAATTAAACGAGGTTGCTGAAACTTCCTCAGGGGTACCATCACCTCTTGGGGTCACTAGAGAATTTGCGTGAAAAGATCCACACACGACTAAGACATGTGGATCAATTTCCTTTTGCTCCGAGAAGTGATTTGACTCGAGCTAGCTCAGCACAGGCCGCTTAGAAGTAACCGAAATAGAGCTTCACTAGCAGGAGAGGACTTTTGTTTTCGAACATGGGGGTACCAACACTGTGGAGAATAAATCAACAGTGCACAACCACCGTTTGAAGACAAGGATATTCACAGTAGGGGCCTCTGTCTGAAGCGGGCCGCTTCATCACTTTGTGGAGAGGGCGGCTCATGAGAAAATAGATTGGTTCGAAGTCCAAGGCCTAGCTAGTCATGCACATCCTCGAAGCAGGGGTAGATGTGATAGCAAAAGTCCTAGACCAGTACCGGGAGGCCAGATTGCCGTTTATAGCCAGTCATGTTGGGAAGGTGATGAACTCAAGTCTCGCCTGCAGGGTCCATCGCTGAATCTAGGGGTTCAACTTTCGAGATACATTGTCTATACCTCTGTGTCATGCGAGGGTGGGACTAACTGTAATCGCATGTCGCGGACTATGCGACCGAAACCCTTGTCAAATTTGAGTGATATGACCCTAGTTCGTTAGCAGAGCCTCGGTTCAGCCGCTCAGTTGTATAGTAGCGAAGTCTGATGTAACTCTCTCAGCGATGAAAAGATGTTCGGATGACCCTGTTCTGCCAAGAAATGAAAAAATTTCCATCCCTCAAATTACACATTGCTCAAGCGCCTGCCGGGGTAAGTCAACTTCAACAACGAACACGACCGAGAGTCATGATACCCATCGAATGTTTGAGTAAAGACAGAGGGCCGAGGCTTTATTGTCCCCTGCGTCTTGCTGATCGGCGGATCCAGAGACGGGTGCGGTTCATACAGGGCCTGTAAATGCTGTGTGGTGTAGCTACTTTTGTTCCACGCCTTGGACAACTGAATCACTTGTTCACACAGCAAAGAGAAGTCCCGCTTTTTGCGGACTTCGAGCCTTAGTTTCAATGAACGCTTCCGTAGAGACTTATTTGGGCAAAACTAACAGGAGAAATGTCCTGTTCATTTTGAACTATAATGCTTCGACCGTCCGCCAAACCCCAAATATCTCCATACACACTCGTTATTCGCTTTGGCAGTCTTTACACTCTTTGAAGTTTCTTTGTATAATCTATCTTACTGTCATTCCTTTACAACACTTTGTTTACTTCATTGCACAACCATGCGGTTGCCACCGAGGTCCGTGTGGACGTTCGTGGTCTTCGGGACAGGTCTTGTTCACTCTGCCATCAAGACTGACGGCTCTAAGTCTGTTGATCCTGCATATGAGGATGATCCGTCTCCAATTGGTGACATTGATACCTATTATCCTGATCAGCATGACTGCCCGCCCCCTTGTGCCGACTATTCGAACCCCCATAGTTGGATTTCATATCTTTCCCCTAAGAGACTTGAGCGATGCAAACAGCCCATGCTCCTGCAACTCTCTGTCTCTCAACCTGTGGATAAGCCTGACTCAACTGTTCTTATTCGCAGTTGTACTTATGGATCGAACTCTACAGGCTTCCAGGCCTCCCAGGCCCGTCTGGAAAACCCCAAGAAGTCGGCAAAGCTGTATCAGGGGGGTCCGTTGAAGAATGCTGCAGCTTGTGCTATCGATGGAGAGCCTTCTGATGTCTATCTTCGCTTAGGTGAAAGTGGAGACAAGCAGGACGGCGCTCGAGCTCTGAAACTTCTTGAAGGCTTAGGAAAGTTCTTTGAAGCAAAAGACAACTGCGATGAGAACTTTCTGTTTGCCTACTATCAGAAGACCATTGCTGGTATCTTCATAGGTACTGGTCTTGGAAAGCCGACTGCAAAGTCGGCTATCGGGGCCGTATCTAGAACTCTTCGATCTACTGGCTGCTCCGAGCGAACGACTGCGGAGCTTTGCAGCGATCAGAGCAAACCTGAGCAAGCTTTTGGTATCTTTATCGATTCTAGAGGCGATCTCGAGGAAGTCCAGAAGCAGCTCTTGAATTGGAGCCAGGGAAACTGTGCATTGGACACAGCATCCCGTTCCGCCAAGCGTATATCAGGCGTCAAGATGTTTGATATCAAGGGCATGAAAGGATTTGATGACGCGGAACACGTTCCTTCAACTCCAATCTCGACCCCTACTGAAACACCACAAAGTGTCGGTGCTCGATTCTTTGGCAACATTCTCAGCAAGCGAGCCACGTGCAAGCACATTCAGGTCGAGTCCGGAGACAGCTGCGCTGCGCTCGCTGCTCGTTGCAATATTCGTGGAGCAGACTTCCTGAAGTACAATCCCCAGAAGGACTTATGTTCAACCTTGAAAGAGGATGACTACGTCTGTTGCTCTTCTGGTAACGCATACAAGCCTGAGCCACCCAAGCCTGGTGCGGATGGTACCTGCGCAACCCATCTTATTAAGGACCGTGATACCTGTGCGTCACTAGCGAAGAAGGCTGGAGTCACGATCTCTGACCTTGAGAAGTTCAACAAGGGAAAGACCTGGGCTTGGACTGACTGTAGTGATCTGCTTGTTGGCTACAATATGTGTCTTGGCCCCGGAAACCCTCCGATGCCTCCTCCCCAAGAGGGCGCAGAGTGTGGTCCCCTAGTGCCTGGCACGAAGGCGCCCACGAACAAATCTATCTCAATTGCTGATCTAAATCCTTGTCCTCTAAAGGCCTGTTGCAGCAATTGGGGCTTTTGTGGTGTTTTCCCTGCGCATTGTGCAGATCACGCACCCGAAGGCGGCGGTCCAGGTTCGAAGAAGAAGGGCTTCCAGACAACTTGCGTCTCCAATTGTGGGAACAAGATCAAACAGAACTCTGGTCCTCCTGCAGAATTCCAGAGAATAGGATACTACGAAGCATACGGAGTCAACCGTGACTGCCTTTGGTTGAACGCCAAGGACGCCAATACAGATGGTTCCTATACTCATATTCATTGGGCGTTTGCGTCGATTGATCCTACCACTTGGAAGCCTGTCATCAAAGAGGGCAAAGGTCAATGGGCAGACTTCAAAAAGCTTAAAGCGAAGCGAATCGTCTCTCTAGGTACGTCCTTTCTACATGGAGCCATGCTTGCCCCAGATCCTAACGATGTCTCTTCTAGGTGGGTGGGCTGACTCGACCGAGCCTGGGAAATACAACATCATGCGTTCGGCAATCATTAACAACCGAGAGACTTTCGCAACGAACCTCGCCAAGTTTGCAGATGATGAAGGGATTGACGGTATCGATATTGACTGGGAATATCCTGGTGTGAGTATTGCTGGCGTCAAGGCACGTTTGATGAACCGATGCTAACCCTATCAGGCGCCGGACATTGAAGTCGATGGCAAGCCGATCGGACAGAAGCAAGACGGTCTCAACTACTTGCGCTTCCTTACCGTCCTGCGAAACAAGATGGACTCAAAGAAGCTCGTTTCCATCGCTGCTCCAGCATCGTACTGGTATCTCAAGGCGTTTCCTATCGACAAAATCGCTGAAGTCGTCGATTATATCGTCTACATGACCTACGACCTGCACGGTCAGTGGGATTATGGCAACCCGAACGCTTACGACCAATGCGAGTCCGGAAAGTGCATTCGAAGCCACGGTATGTTTCTCAAAATTTCCATGTTTCGGTAACTGTGTTACTAATTACTTCCTCCTAGTCAACTTGACTGAGACGAACAACGCCTTGTCCATGAGTACGTTAACTGCCACTCCTGAATCTACAGGACCTCTGCTAACTCGCTATTATAGTCACCAAGGCTGGTGTTCCGAACAACAAGGTTTTCGTCGGTGAAGCTAGTTACGGCAGGTCTTTCCACATGGCAAAGGATGGCTGTTGGAAGCCTGATTGTGAATTCACTGGCTCTAGGATTGAATCAGATGCTGTTCCCGGCCGATGTACCAAGACTGGGGGCTACTTGGCTTTTGCCGAAATCATGGAACTTCTGAGGAAGGGTGGTGATGGCTTGAAAGTCTTCCAAGACAAAGATTCACAGTCCGATATTATGTTGTACAAGGGTAAGCATGTTATCCAATGGGTATTTCTATTCTCGCTAACCAGTAGTATCACAGGTGACTACATCAGTTATATGACCCCCAGGACTAAGGACTCAAGACGCGTCACTTGGAAAGGCTTGAACTTTGGCGGTAGCATTGACTGGGCAGTGGACTTGCAGAAGTTCACCGATGCAGACTTTGATGTGCCGGTAAAACGGCCAGACTCTGGCGAAGGATGCATCTCAGGACGCGACGAAACTGAAAATACTGGCACTTTATGCGAGTTCTCCTGCAACTTCGGATTTTGTCCCAAGTCACTTTGCACGTGCCTCGACACAGGGCCTTTGGAGAAGCTACCGACAGAGGACAAAAGTAAGAAAGCCCGGGCTTTTGACGAGGAGGATATCGATATGAATCGTCTTTGCAGGTTTGCCTGCAGTTATGGCTATTGCCCTGAGGAGATCTGCAACACTGAGGTTGAGAAAAAGGAAGAGGACGAGGACGAGGAAGACGAGGAAGCCGAAGAGCCATCTTGGGACGAACAACCTAACAGCTACAACTATACTGATGTCAAATGGCAGAATGCGCACAAGTGTTACATCTACCAGGACACGACAAAGGGAGCGAATAGCTTGGAACCATGCAAGAACGTTTGCAAAGACGTGCTCGAAGAGGCCGAAGAAGAAGGCCGTACCTCGAACTACGGGTGTGTGGGTTTGTTTCCTATCGATGAGGAGATTCCTTGGACGAGAGCTCCTGGGTCATCTGGCGACATGGTCGCTCCCGGGCAATGCAACTGCGATAACTTTCTTGTCAACTACTTTGCGGACACGGTTATTGACGCGTTACCTATCATCGCTCAAATCGGTTGCTACATCCTCATGTCCTCGGTCAAGTTTGTTCTTGACCTCGGAACATCCTTCATTCCCGGCCCTGGTAAGGCTCTTGACGCTGGTCTAGGTATGGCTCAACCTTTTTGAACGAAAAATGCTCTATACTGACATGGACTACAGATATGGCTGCGACAGCAGCTCAGACTCTGGCCTATATCTACCCTGAAGATGAGAAGCCTGAAGATGCTTTTGCATGGTGGCTCAGCCCGTGTGGTGGCACAGACCTGGTCCCTGACGAGATCAAGCAGATCTTTGACATATTGAATGCTATTCCAACAGGCAGGACAAGCTTTAAGGTGCCGACAAAGTTCAAGAAGGGCAGTGGTAAAAAGGGAGACGAGGGCAACCCAAGAGCCCCAACCCGACCACCGAAACAGTCCAATCCCAAGAAGAACAATGGCGGTGGTATCACCAAGCCCAAGCGTTGCAGTGTGAGACCGGCCCTGGCTACGAAGAGGTACGGTATCAGAAAGAACATGCTACGCATTCGATCCTGCGACCGAAACTCGGTGACTCAGACCAGAGAGCTGATCGTCACGTCACTGTCGTACGCAGCAAATGCTCAACCACTACCAGTCACTGGTAAATGCATTACAAGATGGGACCAAGCCTGCTATCACTACAGTTCGGCTATTAAGAACAACCCGTCATGGTCGACCATTACATGTCCGCAAGCAGCTGCAACGACGGCATATCGTCTGAATGCCCAAGCAACGAAAACCTGGAGTTCTGAACACGAGCCGTCGTGGACACAAAAACCTAATCGCAAGCATCAAGATCAGTGCGATCTGGACGAGTACCCTCCTGCATACCTGATGGACACGATCGACAACGCGTGGCAGTTTTCTGGGAAAGACAGGAAGGGCCAGCGACTTAGATTTCTACCGCACAGTGAGAATGCGGGAGCCGCATCTATGTGGGGTGGGATTTGTCTCTCCGAGCCTCTTCGCCAGCTAACCGACGCGGAGCTATGGGATGCAATCAAGCGTGGCACGAACAAGCAATCAACATTTCCATCGAGTGACAAAGAAGTGATGATGTTGGATATTGTGGTTGGTCATCGACCTGAGTTTTCTATGGTTTACGAGCACGAGAGGAACCCAAAACCAGACGCCGGACTGGCCTCCAATCCTTGTCTACCCGCGGACATGGCGAAGGGCGACTACGGCTTTGCGCTTCTAGGGCTAGATGAATGGTATGATAAGAACCCATCGGGGCCAAAAGGACCAGGGCCAAGGTGGGACTACTCGCAACCTTATGTCAAGGGGTCTAACGGAGATTGAGGTTATTTCATCGTGCATCGGAAAGTCAAGTATGTTTCCATGCATATATATGTGTCTGTGGGTGGAGTATGAGGGGGGACATTTCTTTGGAATCTACTCTATGTACAGCTTGTGTAAATGGCGATAGATGGATCCTCGTAGTGTTACTGTTTTGCTGGACGCCTCGTTTTGTTTCGGAGATTGAGTGCTTTAGTTTGTGTTGGGACCCCGCCAGTACTTTTATGTACCAGCAATGTACCGCTTGTTATGTCCTGTTTTCGAATCCCTGTTTGCCTGCATGCAGCCTTTGCAACCAATCCAATCGATGGATATAAGTTGCAACCTCTTGTTAGCGCCCACCCGGCGCTACTTTAGCCCCTGTGATTCAGAGGCATGGTCTGCTCCACCAGAACGTGCAGGGTCCATTCTGGTAGCTCCAACAACAGGAGGGAGTCTCACTGCCTATAAATACCTCTTCCTCTCAGCCATTATGCTATCCAGATCCATCTATATCCTCTATAATTTAGTCAAATATTCTTTCCAACATGTGCGGTCACAATAGTTCACCATCGCCACCACCGTCAGACGATGGATCTCATGACTCGGATGATTCTGAGGGTTCCCATGAGCCAAGATTGACGCCTCAAGAATTAGGAGGTTTGTTTGTCGACTTCTATTCGTTCATGACCACCCTCAATTTCGACAAATCCGAGCTAAAGATCCCTCCGCCTACTGGATGGCCAGAGATCACAGCCGAATCTTGTGGACATATCAAGTCTGACTATGCTGTCGAGGTTATGCGCTATCTGCCTTACTTCGATAACAAAAGTACCTCTCAAATCCATTATAGATCCAAGCTTTTTGATCTTACCGTTTGGGCACCTGGCGACTTCGAGAAACACAGCGAAACCCACCAAGATATGGAGTTTTGGTCATCGGAGGATGAGCGGGATCCAAGCGATGTTGTGTGTATCGCCGAAGGCTATGGGACAGGCGGTCGTGGGCTATGGCTACTCGTCAAGGATTGCGAGATAGTTGAGGAACTATCCGAGGTAGATGTCTTATCTGCGGTTCCAGTCGAAGACTTCTTCTCCAATCTGAGAGAACAGTACGAAAACTTGAAGCTCATTCCTGGAGAGCGCAGAATCACCATTGAGGCGGAGAACGTTGCTGAGCGCAAACAACGAGTCACCGAGGACGAGGTGAACGGTCAAACTGAAGAATGGGGAACTGATCTTGATATTCAGTATGTGAGACAGATCTATCGCGACTATGGCTGGCCACATTCCTTCAATATGGAAGCGGCTTTCAGAGCCATTGATACTTGGTTGGAACCTGCAGGGTTAGATGTGAAAGAAAGACCTAGAGGTGATACCTGGCCGCGAATCGCAGATGATTGGGATGGAAAGCCGTAAGATGGATGAAGCATTACATTGTATAAAGAGAGACTTGGTAGAGATTTCTCCATGTTTGCATATATAAAGAGAGACAATGTAATACACTCTACGCGGACAGATTAACATTGTTAACAACATTGAGAACGATGAGAAGGCTTGGGCTTTAGTGGAGACTCAAAAAAATATCAATATAAATATATATATAAGGGAAGGATTTAGGTTACTTCTCATATTTAACTAAATTACTTGATGTATTCTTTTGTTTGTTATTGTTATTTTAGCTTTAAACCGAACCCCAAGCCTTTTTAATATTTCTTAAAAATCTCAACTAGAAGATTTGTAGATCAAAAACTCAATAAATCATATCATAGGTATTAATCTATTTATAATTTAGCGCAGTATAGATTTGGCTAGAACTACAGGGTATGGTTACTGATATTGATCAGTCTATAAGGTCTTTGCCTCCAGGGGCATGAGATACAACTGAGCCAAACGGGTCTTCTTCTTACAGAGAGTGTGGAGAAATCAAGCGGTGTTCGTACGCTTCTATTTAGATGGGTTGCATCATCTAATTGATTGAATTGAATTGAATTGCTATATTCTTCGTTAAAAAACAAAAACGGCCGTCCCTCGCAGCTGTGACGGACCTGATGTGAGTTTCGCTAGTGCCAGTAAAAACACACTCAAGCTTTAACGATCTTAAATCAGCAACCACCTAGTGAACATCAGTTAACATCTCCCTCATGGCACCGATGGGTACACAAACTGATTTGAGCTGTTTGGTCAACCTTGCCCTTGCTCGTTTTGGGCTTGAACCGAAGCCGCACAAGGTGAATTGCACCTCCCATCTTCAACACTAAAACGACGACACGAGAGATTAGTGGAGGGAATTTTTCTAGTTAATAGGTAGAAAGACGTTTTTATGGTTGGTAACATGAGCGAATCCAACACCTTTCACTGATATGTTCAATACATGATACTTGATTCCCTACGCTCAGATCAGCCGACCTGCCGACCTGCCGACCTGCCGACCTGCCGACCTGCCGACTTACTAGCTAGATTAATTAGTAGTCAGTTATCCTCGGACGCTCTGATGCGTGTAACTCGCGATGGGCTGTGCTGCGGGTATGAGGTCGCCCCTTGGATTCAACGACCGGTTATCCTTAACGTTTGTCTCATTTGTCGTATTTGTCAGTGTGTGGATGATTTTGGGTGTCCACCGGTAACGTTATGATTATTCAGTGCTTTATTGTGTTTTGTACCACTACCGTGTCGACTTACCAAATTCGGTAGCGTGAAGTGGCACTTTGTAGTGGGTCTTCGAGCAGGTCCATATAGGACCCGGCTTCTCATAGGTTCGGCTGGTTGTTAGACGGAAATAGAGCCTATGCCCTTGTATTTAAGCCAATTACAATCATGCCTGCATCATCTTTACATCAATATTGATGAGTCAGAAAGACGCTACCGAATTTGAGGAGTTGATACTCTGTACGGTATCTATAAATTGAAAGACACGCCCGCCAGACTAGAAGTTCCACCTCGAAACTTATCCGCCCCGTCCTACTCTTCTCAAATTGAAAATGACCACCAAAGGCTCTGTTTTCCTTATTGGCCCCGGCTTCATCGGGCTCCAGGTCCTGGAAGAGCTCCTAGCCGAAGGATATCCCGTAACCACATTAGTACGAAGAGAGGAGGCCAAAGTGAACCTTGAAAAACTCGGGTCCAAGACCATCCTCGGGTCGCTAGATGACAGCGACATTATTCGAAATGCCGCAGCTGCCGCTGACATCGTCATCCACACCGCCACGGCCGACCATCTACCATCCGCTGCCTCAGTTTTGGATGGCATCAGAGAGAGCGCCAAGAGGGGAAAGAGCACCATCTACATTCACACCAGCGGCTGCAGTGCTATTACCGACAAATCGAATGGAGAGTACGCAAGTGATACAATCTATGAAGACGATAAACCGGAAACTATTGACAGCATCGCCGACGACGCCCCGCATCGTTCTATCGATCTTGCTATCTTAAAAGCCCGTAGCGAACTCGGTACCAAGGCAAAGATTTCCATTGTGCTCCCGCCCATCATCTACGGATTGGGCAAGGAGACCCGCCTCTCCATTCAAATCCCCACAATGACCCGATTCGCCCTCAAGCATGGTTATGCTGGTCACGTCGGAGGCGGCAAGGCAGTCTGGGGTCATATCCACGTCGCAGATCTGGCCAGAGGATATTTGGCAATTCTGCATTATATGGAGTCTACCTCTGGTGAAGAGGTCCTCAGCAACCCGTATTTCTTCGCGGAGAACGGGGAAGAAGCCTCGTGGGGACAATGCGCCGAAGAGATTGGTAAGGCGCTCAAAGATGCAGGAAAACTCCAGGATCCAACCCCTCGGGAGATCCCGACTGAGCTTTACGATGACCTCTTTGGGGAGTGGTCCATGACAGTGATTGGTTCAAATGCTAGAAACCGCGCAAATAGGTTGCGCGCTCTCGGCTGGAAGCCGCGAGAGAAGTCAGCCTTCGATTCTCTGGTTACGGACGAGCTGCCTATTATACTAGCTGATACCTCCGAGTTCAACGGCTATAGCGCCGCAGTGGCATCTTGAGTAGCAGACTTACTGGTAGTAATTAAGACCCCTTGTACACTGAGTTGCTGTTCATCGTTGATTTTGTAGTTGTTCATGCAGCCAAAAAAAACTTGACCTTTACCCTTGATATTGTATTGTTCTGGTTTCATTCTGTCTGATGACGGCGTGTCTGGGGCACATCGAAGGCAACTTGTCATTGCTTTCCCTACGCATAAGACTGGCGATCGATCCATTCGGAAGCAAGCTATGTATAAGGTACCGGGAGCCACAATAGTGGCGGAAGCCGGGTTCTGACTGCTGCGGAACGAGGAGGAGCAGCAGCTAATCTAAACAAGATCCGAACAGGGCAAGCTTTGTTGTCACCAAGGCGCCAGTGTAGCTAAAGAGATATGTTTATTTCTGTTTCCTACTAAAATGGCCTTTCAAGTTTCCCATATGGTCTAGATGATCCCGTTTTTAATCCAGCAGCACGCGGAGGGAAGTATCCCCTGGAAGAATTCACACACATTACAAGGCGGAGGACTTCGGGACGGCTTTCTCCGATACTTAGAAAGGTATGACTATCGAAGATGTATTAACATTAGTCTAGATACAAGAATGTATTTTAATAAGGTATCACCTCGTATTTTCCTTGCAGCCAGCTTCCTACTCAGTCATATGAGCGGATCGCAGTCACAGCTCATCAACCAGAGGGCTCAATCCTTGAGCTGTTCCAATCTTGTCCTCAAAAAATAGCTTGAGCCTTTCAACACGAACGCGATCGCTCATGAACCGCTCAAAGTCGATAGGGTTCGTGGAAGGTACATCCATGATGCCGGGATACCCAGCGGGGGCAGGGACATCCTTCAATACGCTCCAGCTTCCAGTGCTGTTTTGGTGTTCGTAGCTCAACATGAAGTTATGGAGCAACTTTGCGCTTTCTGGGTGGGGAGCATCCTTAAGGATAGCAGCACGCTGCGCCCAAGTGACGAATGACCCCTTGGTAGGAACCGCGACGTCCAAAGTCTCTGATGACAAGAGACCAATCCCCGCAGTGAAAGTTGCAGCAACAGTGCTGTTCGTATCATTCAATAAAGTCACTGGAGTTCCTGTTCCGCGGACCCAACGAGGGTTCTGCTCAAGAAGTTTCTCGAACCATTCGTAGCCAAACTCCTGCATACTATATTGCCAAGTCAGTATCGTCAATCAGGTGCCTACAGGGTGGGGGCGCGGTAAGTTAACTCACATCAAATCGAATGCGTAGAGCACCGCATCATCATCATTCGGGTACGTCAAAACTAGCTTATCTTTGAACTCGGGCTTAAGAAAATCTGCGAATTCTTGAGGCCCTTCACTGAGCCGGTTGTTGTTGGAGATGAAGGTCCAACCAAATATCGAAACTCCATACCATGCCGCCCGGATATCCCGAAAGGCGGGATGGATCTTGTCAAAGTTCAAGGGTGCGTAATGGAGCAACGCGTTCTCTTGGTCCCATCTGGGATAGTCGTGAAGCGTCTGAAGAATGACGCTGTCCACAAAAAGGCTGCCAGTAGCCAATTGTCGGTCAATGTTGCCGTCATGGTATTTGGAAACATCCACGGTGATGTTGAGGGTCATGCCTGGGAAACGGGTCTCGAAAGCTTTCTTCAAACCATTCTGCTGGTAGGTTTCATCGCCGCCATGCCAGCAAGTGACCGTGCCACCTTCTTTTAAAGCAGCGTGATAGATAGCTTCAATTGTTCGGTTCTCTCGAATGGGGGCTCCGTCGAATTTGACAATGGTATCATAAGCATAAGAGCTAGCCACGACAAGAGCGACACTGAAGATAGATCGAAGCATCTTGTTGATGTGAGGAAAGAGGCGTGAATGAAGTGGCCGATGGAGAAAGGGAATGGAGTCTGCCCAGATTCTTTGCCTACCTGCTCTTATATATAAATCGCTCAACATTATCTACTCAGAGAAACCCTACCAGACAAGCATTGCGTAGCTAGTCTACGAACGCGGGAATATGGATTTCCAACCCAAAGTAGATATCGCGCCAGGGATCAATAGTTGAGAGTGGGATGAGATTCATACTGGATGGAATGAGTGAGACAGGGCAAAAATGAAATCACTCGATGATCATTAACTTCCAAGACGCCTTGAAGGATACACTAGCCTACATCTATAGACTAACAGGGTTTATGCCGCATGCATAGCTAATGAAAGATTTTGTCCGGCATTAGTCAGGTGTGGGATACCGAAGAAGTAGATCTACCTAGTCCAACAGTCAAGGGTGCTTTATCCGACAAGGCTGACAAATCTCTACCAAAAAGCGCCGGGAATTCGCCGCTGTATCGCGCGCGGTTATTATGAATCACGAGAGAAAACTGTGTCTCAAGGCATGAACCATATTCCATTGTATAAGCAAAGACAATATTGCATCTTTTCAATTTAGGGCGTTAATCTATCTGTTTGAGGCATCAAGAAAGGTTACTATAAACATCTTATTAATTGGCCTCTCTAACTTGATTCCTCATTTTGTCAACATTAAGTTATCGATTAAGCCTATTATCCTCTATCATCTGCACCCCTTTCATCGTTAGCTAGAATAGGCTAAGATACTT